>MU226986.1:5473454-5492606 GCA_018584345.1 Thuja plicata
AGCATATTGGCTACAAGGTAGTTATCTAATTATTTACAAGTTTCTTCTAAGGGGAGAATTAAACTTTGTGAGTAGTTTCAAAGAGTACATCAGTAATTAAGGATTTGATATAATATTGTGGGAGTGATAGCATAATTTGTAAGGAACTTTACCTGAGTTGCATGTAGGTTTTAAGGCATCCTACAGTACTTTTATTTGTCTATTTTTTGTGAATTTATATCTTTTTGACTCTATAGCCCAAGGATAAGCATTGGTCTAGAACTTGTTTGGTAATCCATCATCATCCAAAACATCTAATACTATTCAAAATCAATTACCTTCAGGGTATATATGTAAAATAAATTGTATTCACAGTGATTACAGTTGAAGTTTGTTGATTTCTTAAAGACTAAATCAAATAGGTTATTCCTCCTAAATGCATAAGAATTGTAAAAGGAAAGAAAGATGAAATTCCTTATTATGTTGTTCTTTGTCATCATTAAGATAACGATTTGGATTCTCAAGATTTTCCTTAGAACAATCATAGTTATTTGCATAGTAATTTATGCATCCATATAAGAACAGGGCATTCGACACATAAATAAAATCTACTCTAAGGATACTGTCAAGTCAGTAATCAATTATAGGTAAAACCTGCCTGAGTCAGTGGATCTCAAAAAAGGAGGTGATAATAGGTATCCCCAGTGTTATCAAAATACCTCATCAATTAGTTTTTTCTCTTGCTTGAGTCAAAGTATCAAAGGCATTGGGAGTCTTAGGGTTATTTAAGTATTCAATCATTTTTAGAGGCCTTGCAGGGTATGCAGGGCATAACAAATGGCGACTACTTGGAATGAATGCCTTAGCACATTCGAGAACTACAGAACCTCTGGTTAGAAAAACTAGAAAAATATTTACTTGGAACATCTTGTTTACAGGGTGCAAGGTGTCTAAGAAAATCTAGTCCATCAGTGATTCAATCCTTGGTCTTTTGTCAGTTGTGAAGTGTGTGCTTTGAAAGAAAATCAAGCCAATGACCTCTAGGAGAAGTAGAGAAGAGTCACTAAATATATCAAACCAAAGTCATCAAACCCACCCATTTCCCCTAGATACCAGAATTACTCCTCCCCCTTTAGTTCTTTCTTTTTTTGAATGGGAAGGTAATACTTATTTCACCTGGGACCTTAAGCTTAGCCAATTTTTGAGGTGGTACTTCTTTCAGATTTCCATCCAATTCAAATTGCCAAATGGGGAAGAGAACTCCAGACCGGAAAAGAATTTAAATGTTCTCAGACTTGGGCCAACAAAGTAGTGTGACCAATCTAGTCTCAGTGTGTCTGATTACTCATTTCTTTTGATTTTGATTTAACTAATTTCTAGACTTCTGGGAGATGAATCTGATGAAGTTTACTCATAGCCTATTACCAAACTTACAAAATAACTCTGGGGTGTGGACCAATTCAACCATGCTAACAATAGATTCCAAGTTCACCATAACATAGAAGGTACCATTCTAGAGACCAGATGTTATGCGAAGCATACTGGTCTACAAAGGGGAGAACAAAACACTAGGAACCCAAAAAAAAAAGAACAAAGCCAAAAACAAAATGAAAATAAAAAAGCAGGTGGTCCTGGAGGACGACCAAAAAAACTATTTACAAGGCACCCCAAATAGAGCACCGGGAAAGATATTTACAAGCAAAGGAATTACATAAAGTATAACTCTAGACAAACTCACCTCATTCAAAATAATGCTTGAGGAACTATCCATTGACGGGCAATGGAATGACTTCTTCAATCATGGTACTGATGCAATAAGTATTTTCCCCACAGATCTCAGATATCAAGTATGGTCCAAGTTAGAGTCATTGGAATTTGGTGTGTTTTCCCTTCTTTTCTCGGGCCTTGTCCCACAAAAGTACCTAGTCTAAAATCTAAAAGGCCTTATACTAGGCTCTTCGATCAAACCGTCATTTTACTACTACTTGGTGATGCACAAAGTGTTCAAGGGCTACGTCTCTTTGTTCTTTGATTTGCACCATATTTAGGAGCTGGACTTCCACGATGTTGTCCCGGTTACTAAATTCTTGCATGAACTATAACACCAAGATCTGTAAGTTAATAGGGAACACTGGGTTTTGGCAATAAACTAGGTGAAATGGGGAAGTCCCTAGGGCTGCCTTTATTTAGATACGATCTACCTAGAGAGAAAATCTAATCTTTTGGTGCCAGTCTCGGCGATTCTATTCTAATAAATGTTTGATCACCTCAAATAATTTTTTGTTGGTTGATTTAGCAACATCATTCCCCTGAGCGTAATATTTTCTAGAAAAATTTAGAGTGATCTTTCTATCATAGGGCGATTCAAGTAGTTGTGCCAAAGAAAATTCCAGACCATTGTCACATACTATAGTAAAAGGCATTCAAAATCGTGTGACGATGTTTTCTTCCAGGAATTTTATGACTACATAAGCCATATTGTTTTTACAAGGGATTGCTTCAGAACACTGGGTGCAATAGTTAGTTGTAGTTAGAATGTACCGGTGGTTGGTAGATGAGTTGGGGTTGATTTCCCTGATCAATTCAAATTCCCATTAGGCCAAAGGTCTAGCTTCAAAGATCGGCTGCAAAGGCATGGCCAGGTTCTGCTCGCAATGTGTCACGATCTAGAAAGTGTGGAACTTCCTAACATGAGTGTAGACATCCTTAAAGATACAGGGCCAATAATATCCAGCCCAGAGGATCTGATGGGCAGTGGCGTTAGCTGAGCCATGCCTAGTTCCAAACTTCCCATGGAATTCTTTCATTATCTTTGTTTCTTGAATCCTATCGATGGACTAGAGGAACATTTCCTCATAGTTCATACGAAAAAGCATGACATTTTTTATCATGAAGTGTGCACTTTTCAATCGTAGGGCATGATGTTTGTTTGGAGGCAATCCCTCTAGGCATTTGTTATTCGATAGAAAGTACACCAAGTCTATGTACCATGGATCTTGAGTGATGGACTTCACTGTATATGTTTAACATTCAATGTTTGGAGTCTCTTCTTCCATCACTCTACATAGTCCCTGGCCTCGAACTATCTTCATGGGCTGCATTTCTAAGTCATATTCTTGGAGGATGGCCATCCATTTCGCCCATCTTTTTCCCAATTCACTCTGCATCAGCAGGGACTTTACTGCCTGGTCTGGGATGATAGCATGTACTTTGCTCTGGAGGATGTAATGCCAGAATTTGTTCATGGCATAGACAAGAGAAAAGACTTGTTTCTCCAAAGGTGAGTACCAAAATTCGACATTCTTGAAGGGGGAGATCATGAAAGATATTGGTCATTCCTCCCCTTCAACCTTCTAGGTTAATATGGCCATGACAGAATGTGGCAAAGCAATGGAATATATGTAAAAGGGGAGGGACTAGTTTGGGCTATCCAATACTAGTGCCTCCATAATTTTCTATTTGATCTATGTGAATGCCCACTTTTCTTCAGGACTCCACTCAATCTTAGTATCTTTATTCATCATCTCATGGAGTGGCTTTACAATCTTGATGAATCTAGTGATGAATCACCGGACAAAATTGATCTTTCCAAAGAAGGATCTCATTTCCTTCTTACTGTCGGGCATTTGTAGGTTTAGCAGTGCTTCAACTCTCTTAGGGTCAATGGATATACCCTTCTCGGAGACAATATTCCCATGCAACTTCCCTTCAATGACCCCAAATATACATTTCTTAGGGTTGAGAGATATGCCATACCAGTGACATCTCTCACAAATCTGGGCAAGGAGGGAAGAATGATCATGCCTGTCCTGGGAAAAGATAGTCAAATCATCCATGTAGATGATTATACACTAGTTCATAAGGCCTTTGAAAGTAATGTCCATAGCCTTTTGAAATGTGGCCCCTACGTTGATCAGGCCAAAGGGCATTCTCTGGTAGCAAACATTCCCCACTTGGCGGTGAACGTCATTTTGTCTCCATCTTCATATTTAAACATGACTTGGTTATACCCAGAGTACCCATACAAGAAAGACATCATTTGTGATCCGTTCATGATTTGTAGTACTTCATCCAACAAGGGGAGAGGGTGATTATCCTTCTTGGAAGCTTTGTTTAAATTTTGGAAATCCATGCAAAGGTGGATCTCATCACTTTTCTTCCTCACAGGGACTAGGTTGGAAACCCACGTAGTATGCCAGATTGGAAAGATGATCTAGGCTGATAGTATTTTTTGAACCTCTTGATGAATTAGAGGCTTTATCAGTGGGTTAACTGGTCTTTGCTTTCGCCAAAAAGGCTTATTGTCAGGTTTAAGTGGGATAGTATGGGTCATGATGGATGTATCATATGTCTTCAGATCCTCATACCCCCACACAATTATGTCTATGTATTCTCAGATAACCATGAGAATCTTCTCCTTCTCTTCTGGGGAGCAAGAGGTGCCAATGTGTATCATTTTCTCTTCACCAGTCAAGCTGATGTTCACTTTTTCAAAATTTCCTCCCTCAGAGGAGGATGATATCTTTTCCTGGCCCTAGGGGTCCAACTCAAAGATTCATTCAAGTGTGACCATCCCCTTAGGGATAGTATTGGTTGGTAAATCCATGATCCCATTGTCTTCATCACCCTCTCCAATATCATCATGATCTCTCTCCTCCACTATCTGGTCCTCAAAGACACCAACATTGGCCATAAAGGCTAGCATATGCTGATCATCTTCAAAGATATGAAAATGGGTGACGTTGTCTGGAATGGAAAGAGTGGGGACCATCTCAATGAAGAATTCCTAGAGTCAAGAGCCAGCCATTGGCTCAAGCATGCTGGAGGAAATGGCAAGTTCATTCGGGACATAATTACATCTTTGGGGAATAAGATCGATGCCAAAGCCATCAAAATCCTCAATAAGGCTCCATGCCCAGTTGCAATATGTAGCTAGCCTTTTGTCATGATAGGTGTATTGACTCCAGACTTATTTTATGATCAACTCTGAATCACCTAGAGCTTGGAGGTGAGTGATTCCTTTCCTTAGTGCAAATAGGAGTCCAAGGACCAAAGCCTCATACTTTGTGACATTATTTGTGTAGTTGAACTGCAACCTATAGGATGTGAGGAAGGATTTCCCCTGTGGGTAGATCAATTTCACTTCAGCCCCACAACCTTGTTTGGATCGGGACTCATCGAACTTAAGGGTCCATAAGTCATTGTTTGTTATCTGGGGCTGGGAAGACAAAGTGGTCTTTTGATTGTTCTTAGGAAGGTTGGGAGGAGTTTCCTCTAGCACTGATGGTGCACAGGTGAGGCTTACCTCTAAAGAGATTTTTGGTTGAGATTCCTAGATAGGTGGTGCCAATGAGGCATCACCGATAGAAGTACTAGGTTCTGGGGAATCATATGTGTGCTCTTTCTCCTAGAGGGAATTGGTGTGCCAAATAGTAGCAAAAGGACAAGGCTCACACTCTAGCTCAGAATGTTTTTGATAGTACACCCAGCACCAAGTGCCAGACAAGAGTGTGGCAGGGGTTATTGTGGTACCCTGAGAGTTAACCTCAACCCTCATTTTTTATTCCAAGTCCCAGGTTCTGTGAGAAATTATGGGGTCCTCCCCGGGGGTGAAATTGAATGTTAAGATTTCAAGGGGTTTGTACACCCCCAGGGAAGTCTCAGAGAAGAGGACTTCATTTACCCTCCCAACTTTTGTGAGGGCCTGTTTCATCTAGGGCTCACTTTCAACCTAGATCTGGTTAGATTCTCCCTCCCAAGGGAGCCACAAGTGGGAAAAGTTGGTTGAGAAATACCCTTTAAGGGACTTAGACCAATTCTGACTTAGTCACATCCCATATGCCTCTGGGATGTCCACCACCTAGATGTCAATCACGATGGCTATCCTAGGGTCCTGGATGAGTTGAATCTAGACGTTCTTTAGTTCACCCACCATTTTTACAATAGTTTTATCCAACTGCATCACTGTGTCGTTAGATGGGGCGGGGCAGAATCTGATCTTCTGGCATATGGATAAAGGCATGATCTTTCTTGAAGCCCTAGAATCTACCAGGAAATTATGTATATTCTTTCCTTGTATGTTCAAACCTAGTAGGAAGGGAGGATCCTCAATATTTCCCTAGAAGATAGCCACGTTGGTGTCCTCAAAAGTGACAGTCTTGGGTGGGTGACTGACGGCTTCCAGGTTTCATGGGAGCTTTAGAAGAGACTTATTCTGCTTAGTATAGTTCAGAAAAACCTCCATCAAGGTCATGGAGGTGGTAGTTTGTTCTTGTAACACCTCAAAATTGGCATCTTGCAACCCTAACCAATTTTGTTGCGATTGTCACTCTTCTAGATCATGAAAGTCCTATTGTACTAGGCAATTCTGAGTTTTAACTAACTCTACTCGACTTAAGTGTCAAATGTAGAAAATCCTAAATCTGCATTAATCATACATCATATTTAATTCCTAAATACCTATTTGGGCTAAACAAACCTGATGATCGAATTAATTTAAATATAAAGTTCTAGCACTTTAATTAAATTAAATTCACCCTCTTTAGCTAAGACACATAAAAATGAATTAAATGATATTTAATTATTAAATAAATATCCTCATTTTCAATAATTGAATTATTTAGATAATTGAGAAAAAGCAATTATGAGGTCATATTTATTTAATTAATTGGATAATCTCTCAAAAATCTTTCTTCTGTTCAAAATTGGAAACTTCTCTTTAATTATGCTTTAAAAAGAGAGAAAATAGATAAATCAAATAAAAAAATTAAATCAAAGAAAGAAAATAGTTAAAAGCAAAGAGAAAACAATTTATTGTTTTCTTTTAAATAAAGCTTTCTATTCTAAACTGGCTTTTCTATCTATTTTATTTCAAAGAGGAAAGTTTCTATTCTAATCATCTCTGAGTCTATAAAAGAACTCTCATTCTTCATTCAAAACCCCCACTCATTTTTCTTGCATTGTAAGAATACTGAATTATTGTCACATTTCTTGATATCTCATATAGAATAAGTTCATTATTGCAATAAGATAGTTTCAATTTCTAGAATAATTGCATTGAAATCATGTCTTAGAATAATCTCACATCTTCCATTTCTTAGAATAATCTTACATTGTATTGCATTCATGGAGAAAAATCCTTCATTCACAGATTGGTCCATGGTTGTGAGACTCTCATTCTAAGGGCTATTTCAAAAACCTCGTCTAGATAGAAGGCAACAGGTCGAATCATGTACGTAGACAAGATGAATAATCTCATATTCAGTCTTGTGTGTACCTAGTGAAGAAGGACTATGTTGAAGTGTATGGTGAGTTAACAAGGCCAAATTTACTACATACATTTCTGGTGCCCACTATGGGGTAGGTACATTCTATTCTAGCCTCATTTCATTTTTTCTTTTTCATTTTTTTGCATTCTATCCGTACTTCTGTACAAGTTCTATTTTAATTTCGTGCGAACCTTTTGTACATCTCGCGTGAACTTTCTAGTTCTTTGCATGGCTTGCAACACTTCTTCACATGATCTAGCATAAATCTTCGCATGAAATTACATTCTAGAGCTTTCATTTTGATATTTTACTACCTCAATTTTCTAACCACCTACTATTTTTTGACATCTATGTTTCTCTGATTTTATCTTTTGAAATAGCTTAACAGTGGTTTGCAGGATGCTGAGATAAAGAAAAGCCATCATAAACTTCTGACATGCTTATTGTAGGACACTGATATGAAGAAAGGCATTAAAAACTACTAATGGGTTTATTGTAGGACATTTGTCGAAGATCTTGCGTGTTTTCACAACTTCTTATATCTATTTTTAGTAGTTAAAACACACTTCGGTTGGTGCTTAAAATGAATCATTATCTTGCGTAATTAAAGTTTTTTTTAGATTGTAATCCTAAGAAATACATGAATGTATCCTCTCCCCTCACCTTTATGGATCTTGGGTGTAAGAGAAATTCATGTGATTCTTCTAGAGTGGCTACCTCTTGAGAGCTTTAGCAGAGCCGGTGAGAGTGGATGCCCAACCGGTAACAGGCTAAAGCCAAGCCCTTCCAAACCGGTATACAAAAAATGCTATTGTGATTAATGTCACAATAGACAGGTGTGAATTTTTTGTGGAAAACAAAATCTCCTCCAGTACCCTAGTGATGTGTTAAATTCCCGACATCATTAAGGTGAAATCCTTGCTTTGAAAGGATTGGGAGAACCCCCTTTATTGGGAAGATGACTTGATCACAACCACTTGAATGGATGAACTTACCACAAACTGTTGTTCTAGCTTTCTGAAAACCCTCTATCTCTTGGCGTGGAAGGTCAGAGATCAACTAAGATGCCCCACATTTTTATAGCTTTTAGTAGAGATAACAACCCTTTGGGAAGAAATTTCTTTGGGATTCGAAGCTTGGTATGCTTGAGAAGTGAGTGCATATGTAAGGAGGAGCCCGTGCTTCCAAGCTTCTAAGTTATCCACTAAGAGTAAGCATAGCTAAACTTCAGTTCAAGTGGGGATTCAACATATAGTGCCCTGGCTATCCTAGGATTGTGATTTTCTATTTTGGTACTACAAACATTGTTTTTAATGTGTTTTGCATGGGTGTATCATTTGAACAATTGAAACTATCATCAAAACACACAAACTGTCAATCTTGAACATGTCCAAAAAAATCTATAACTTGAAGTATCTGGTAGAAAATAGTATGACTTTATCTCAGGAAATGAAAACTAGTCTGAACAGTCTGATTCTGTAAACATTCTTTTTTCAACATTTGTATTGTTTTGTGTGACATTTCCCAATCTTTGTGTGCTTCACTAAAAATCTTCACATGATATGAAATACACTATCATGTGACATTTGGCAATAGTGCCATTATTCTGTCACTTTTTATTCTATCAAATTGGTGTCATTCTTTGCACAAATACTACAAAGTTTCACGGGGGTCGGTGAGAAACTTTGTGCGATAGAGAATTTCTTCACGTGAAACTGGAGTCTTTTGTCCAAAATAGTGAGCTAAAATCTATTAGTCAGGTATACTTCTGTCAAATTTGGTCTTTGATATGGGTCTATTTTTCTGCCATCCATCTTCACACAGTCTGAAACTTGGTTTCTTGGGTTGAGAACTACATGATTCTTGCTTAAAATGGTCTCATCTCATGTCTTTTTGATCTCTTTCATCTGTGTTGTCATGACTTGTGTTGCAATAGTCATCTCTTTTCTATTCTAGCCTCATCTCTGATAATTTGCACAAAGGATACTTCACCTTTTGGCATGTTCTATGCAATTAATTTGAGATAGTTTCATGTTTGGCCCTAGTTCATATTCCTTGTTCAAAACTTTGTCTATGACTATCACAACTCGAAGTGGAAAAACATTTCCTTCAATCAATCAAGATGAATCTGTACTTTCCACACCATTACCAGCTACATCTATTGAGGAATCATCTTGATCTCCTTCCCTAGTACATTGACCTTACAATAAACGGTCATTTCTAGTGGATATTAGTAGGGTTTGAAATCCTTTGTTCCAAGAAGACCCATATTCAGAGAACACTCAATATTTTCACACCAAACCTTTACACCTTGAATCCTTGCATTCTAGCAATATGACAGATCATAGTCAACTGGGTGGACCCTATTTCAACCAAACTGAAAACCCTCCTCATCAAGAAGAGAAGGAGATAACCTAAGGGGATATCATAGAGGCCCACATTAATAAAAATTTCATGAGAATGATGGCAGTCATAATGAAAGAAGAGAAGGAGAAATACCTTCTTGAATTAGCCACCCAAGGTGCCAAACTTCCCTCTGATTACAAGGTAGATACACTTATTGAGAAAGAGGAAGAAACTAAAAAATCCCACTTGCAAAAAGAAATGAAAACCATGCAAGAGAAACTCTCTAAACTCTTGAAAGAGAAAGACAAACCTGTCACACAATTCACGCTGGAAAGCATCTATCCTTTCCCATTTGACAAAGATCTTTGCATGCCTCCTTTTCCCAAAGGAGTTGAGCTTCCTAAATATGACAAATACTTGGGTACATATGACCCTCAAGACCATTTGAGAGAGTTTGGTGCTCTCTCCATGGAATTCATACATGACACAACCTACCTTATGCATCTTTTCCCACGTAGTTTGGGAGGGTCAGCTATGGAATGGTTTTCGAGATTACCAACTGGCATCAAAACTTTTGATGAAATTGCCAACCTATTTCTACAACACTATTCTCACAACATCCAACATCTGGTTCATATCTGAGATCTTTGCAACTTGAAACAAAATCATGGGGAATCCTTCTTGGCATTTCTCCAAAGATGGAGACAACTTTATACAGGATATTCTCGCAAGATACCCAAATCTGAAAAGTTGGACATCTTTCTCGATAATCTTCTCCCCGACTTTTGGTATCAAGTACAGCTACAAGGTCCTCTAAAATTTCATGACATGATTAAACAAGATGTAAGAATTGAGACATTTATGATCAAGAAAGGAGAATTGACCTTACATAAGGAAAATAAACAAGGGTCTTCCTCCTCAAGAAAAGATAAATCCAAATTTCCCAACAATAACCAAAATGTTGTGAATGATGGAGTTGTAGACAATGTGACACAAAGGCCACCTTTAATCTCACTACCATGATGCAAGTAGCCAAAGCCACTAAATAGGCTACGGAAGAATCCAAACCGAGTACTTCATGATTTTCTAGACCTAAACCTTGGGCTCCTAGGCCCAAGCATGAATTCACTCCTTTAGGAGAACCTCTCAAGGTGGTTTACAAGACTCTTGTAGACAACAATTTACTCACTCCATTGGATAATTCATGACCTTATGATTCGTAACCAAGACCCTCTTGGTGGAATGAATCCTCTTATTGTGATTTTCACCAAAACAAAGGTCATAAAATGACTACTTGTCTTAAATTGTGGCATAAAATATAGGATCTCATTGATAGTGAGGTTATTGCTGTAGGAGGTCAGAACAAAAATTATGATCACCAAGCTTTCAAGGACCCATTTCCTCCTCATGGAAAAGGTGAATCATCTAAAGGAAAAAATACTCATGCTAAGGTAAACTATACTTACACCAATAATGATAATGTCATTAATATGGTTGAACCTATTGATACTGAATATTGTAATGTCATCATTCTCAAGGGAAATGAGGATACTTCCAAGTCTAAAACACCTTTCATTTTGTGAGGGTCTACACCTCCATCTTCTGAACAAGAGCATTCTCAAGTCAGCGTTAATGTTGTTACTCGATCTCATGCTAAGATCATCATCAAAGGCCCTGAGCCTTCTATATCTACATCAACTCAACCTTCAGAAAAAGCTAAGGTTGACTCTACCAATAAGAATCCAAAAGTGGGTTCTACATCTAATGCTGTCAATTACAGCATTCTTGATCAATTGTAATGTACTAATGCTTAGATAACTATTTTTGAGCTCCTAAAAATCTCCCCTGCTCATAGGGAAATCTTGGACAAACCCCTTATCGAGGAAAATGTCACAAAAGATCTTGATCTCGACCAGTTTCAATCCATGGTAGGTCACTTGACCTCCTCACATTATTTTTCTTTCTTTGAGGAAAATGACCATTCTTTGAGTCACCTGCATAATAACCCTCTCCACATTGAAGCCATGATTGGTCCAAAGTGTGTTCACCATGTTCTCATAGATAACGACACTAGCCTAAATATTTTCTCTGCTAGTTTCCTTATTGAGTTAGGCTATGGTGACGATTGCATTGATTCTCTAAAAAAGATTACCATTAAAGCCTATGATGAGGAAGAACTTAAATCCAAGGGGCTAGTTGTGTTGCCAATTAGAGTTGGTCCTGTTGAACAAGATGTTGTCTGTCAAGTTCTTGAAATTCCTTTGGCATACAATATTCTATTAGGAAGGACATGGATCCATGAAATGCAGGCTGTCCCTTCAACATACAACCATTGCATTAAATTCCCATTCCAAGGATCTAAAGTGACTATACCTGCTAATACATGCTATGATTGAAATTCCCTCACAAAATATGCTGACATCTTTGTGCCTACCAATAGAGAATATATTGAACTCCTTGAGAATAAATTAAAAGAAATGGAAAAGAGCTTGACACTCAAAGAAACTAATATGGGAAGATATCAGATTGAACTTGTGCTCTCTATTACATCTTTGCCTTTGTCTCCACGCTCTTTTGGGAGACCTTCTAAAAGAACTAAACCTTCTATGGTTCCTCCTCCAACAAAGTATGGTGGTACCTTTGTACAAGCCACAGTACCATTAGAAGAAGAAGCTAAAAATAGAGCTATCAAATCTTGGATCTATAAAGGAGAAGACAATTCTGAACAAACTCCTCCTTATGACATAAAACCTGAGCAATATGGAAAATTTTTATCTATTATGTAATGTTTTGGCTATAAAGGAAATGGTCCCATAGGTGAAAATCATAAGGGCTTGATTGCACCACTTGAAGCTATTGGTTGCAGAACACATGACTCTACAGGTATAGGATTCCAAAAACTCACATTCCAACTGGGAATAAATAAGTTTATACCTCGAGAAGATAAGAAACCAACACCTGAAGAAACACCTAAAAGTACAGAACCTATAGACAGCTCTGATGAGGATACTTTTCCTTATCCTATTCCTCCAGACCTGGCGGCATTCTTTGCTGAGCCAGATAACTTTGTACCACATGTCAATACGATAGACACTGACAGCGATTCTGATACTACCACTTCACTTGATCCATTAACTTATGAGGAGTGCAAAAACATATATACTCTGAACCCTAGTCATCAGGGTGATTTATACATACCACCACACTTTCAAGAATAGTTTGACCAGGAATTCCAGTCACTTCTCATTACACAAGAGGCAGCTGATGTTACAAACACTAATGAGGCACCGAGGTCAAAAGGTGCTCATCTAACCATAGCAGAGGTCCTAGGTAGAACTCATCCCAACTGGGGACAAATGGTTGATTTAACTCATGTTCTTGATATCACACCTAATGATGAAACAGACTCTCATGAATATGAGTTTGACAGCTTGTCATATGCCACTTCTGAAAGAGATACAGATACAACTAATGCATATAAAAACCTTCTTGAAGTGGGTGAATGGTCTAGTATAGGGTCACATGAGTCCAACTCCCTAGATGTTAACATGTTGTCTACTATGGTCGATAGGAATCAAAGGAATTTGGCTATACCTCTGGATGAGATCACTTTGGGTCTCAAATTGCTTGTCCATGCCTTTGATGATTATACCATGAACACACTTGAAACCATCACTCCTCTTTCACTTCACCATCCTGAGCTTATAGATTGGAACTCTACCTCCCCATCTAATGAAGTCCTTACATTCTAGAATGATTATACTCTTTCCTGTTACCTACATGTTGTCGAACCTGTAACATCTCCCACTAGTGAAGAAAGTGTCAACATGACTAAGGTTGACATCAAGTATCTTAGTCACAAAATAAAAATAAGAAAAAATAGGTGCTCTAATGGTGAAAACCACATTGTGGCAGTATTAGAGCCTAAAGTAGTCAAAATAAAAGACATATCCAAGGGTGAAAACCTCTCTGAGGTGCCCGAGGATGAGATACTTGATGCACTTCCAAGTCATTTTCAGGAAAGATCATCTATACTTATTGAACCAACTCAGCCTATCAACTTGGGTACAGAGGAAAAACCTCATATTATTCACTTGGTACAATCACTATCAGAGGAAGAAAGAGAGGAATTCACTACATTCTTTAGAAGAAAAAAGATAAACTTTGCATGGAAATATTTAGATATGTTGGGATTAGACCCTAATCTAATCAATGCACCATTTGTCCATTGCACTAGGTGTTAAGCTTGTCAAGTAGAAGCTTCGCAAAATGCATCCACATGTAGCTCTACTTGTCAAAGTTGAATTAGAGAAACTTCTTAAGGTAGTGTTTATCAGAGTAATTGATTATGCAGAGTGGATCTCTAATATTGTCCTAGTATCAAAACATGATAAATCTATAAGAGTCTGCACAGACTTTAGAGACTTGAATTTGGCATGCCCTAAGGATGATTTTCCATTGCCTAATATTGATATGATCATAGATATGATGATAGGGTATGAAATGTACTCACTAATGGATGGTTTCTCTGGCTATAACTAGTTAAAACTTGTGCCAGAGGACTAAGAGAAAACTATCTTCACATGTGCCTGGGGGACCTTCTGTTGGAATGTCATGCCCTTTGGACTCAAAAAATCTGGTGCTATGTATCAGAGAGATGTTACCACCATATTTCATGACATGATGCATAAAACAATGGAAGATTATGTGGATGACACTTTAGCTAAGAGCATGCATCGAAAGAAGCATCTTGCCAATCTAGGTCCTATACTAGATCATATGGAACAATTCAGTCTAAGGCTCAATCCTAAGAAATGTTCATTTGGCATAACATCTAGAAAATTGCTTGGCTATATCATCTCTGCCAAAGGTATTGAAGTAGATCCTGCAAAAGTACAAGCTATCATGGAAATGCCGCCACCAAAAAATATCAGACAAATGAGAGGACTTCAAGGCTGACTACATTCTATCTAGAATTTTATCTCTCAACTAGTGGACAAGTCACAACCATTCACCAAGAATTTTCACAAGGGTTAGCTTATCAGTGGAACAAAGAATGTGATGAAGGGTTCACACAAATCAAACAGTATCTTGTGAACCCACCAATATTGATGCCTCCCATTCATGGGAAGCCACTTATACTTTACATATCTGCTATGGATACATTATTGGGTATCTTATTGGCTCAACAAGATCAGCACAAAAAAGAGAGGGATATCTATTACATTAGTAGAACTCTAGTCTCATATGAAATGAAATATTCCGCTATAGAGAAGGCCTGCCTTACAGTGGTGTTTTCTTCACAAAAATTGTGGCACTACATGTTGGCTCACACTACATGTCTAATTGCTAAAATTGATCCTCTAAAATACTTGCTTAGCAAAGCTACCCTCACAGGTAGACTAGCTAAATGGGTCGTGCTTCTCAGTGAATTTGATATTGAATATGTTGAAAGGAAAGCTATTAAGGGACAGACAATAGTAGATTAGTTGGCAGAAGCACCTCTAGTAGATCATCAACCATTGTATACTGAATTTCCAGATGAGTCCATATTACTTCTCACACATTAATCATGGACTATGCTTTTTGATGGTTCATTTACCCAATAGGGGTCAGGTGCTAGGATACTGTTCATTACACCTCAAAGATACTCTTTACCCAAAGCATACAAGGTGTTGTTTCCTTGTACAAACAACATTGCTGAGTACAAAGCCCTAATCAATGGTATGAAGATCGCCCTTGAGTGGAGAGTAGACAAACTAAATGTTCTTGGAGATTCAAATTTAGTCATCAATCAAGTCAATGATATCTATCAGATAAGGGATGACAAGTTGGTGCCTTATAAATGGTTGGTTGATAACCTCAAAAAGTATTTTACTCATATCACATTTCAACAAGTTCCAAAAGTAGATAATAAAATGGCAGATGCCATGGCTACTCTGGCCTCCATGCTACAGATGCCTAAAAATGATTTTAGACATAAATTCCTAGTGGAGAAATTACGCTACCCAGCCTATGACTCCCTTGATTCCCAGGTGATCTATTCTGTCATAAGACATGACTCATCTCACTACCATCATATCTTTTCCTACCTTTGTGACTAGATTGTTCTAGACACTTACTCCCGTAATGAGAAAGGTCACTTAATTTGCAGTGCTTAATAGCTCATCATCATCACTAATGACTTGTATAGACGTGGTCTAGACGGTACCCTCCTTAGGTGTTTAGAACTCGATGAGTCCAAATGTGCATTAGTAGAGGTGCATGAAGGAATCTATGGGTCTCACTCTAATGGCCTGACATTGGCCCATAAACTTATTAGAGCTGGTTACTACTGGCCAGATATGGAAAAAGAAGCTACACAGTTTGCCAAGTCTTGAAAACAATGTCAACTACATGGTAATTTGATTCATGCTCCAGCCAAGGAGCTTATTCCATTCATTACTTTCTAGCCATTTCAACAATGGGCCTTTGACTTGGTGGGTCAGATTTACCCCTTGTCCTCAAATGGACATAAGTTCATAATTACAGCTACTGAATTTTTACCAAGTGGGTGGAGGCAGTCCCTCTCACTATTGCCAATGGAAAATCAGTAGCTATGTTCATTCTCAACTACAACATCTGTAGACATGGTGTACCATCAGCAATAATCACTGATAATGGGGCAAAATTCAAAAACAAGGATTTGACAGAGCTACGCTCTAAGTTTCAAATTACCATCTATTATCCTCAGGGTAATGGATAGGTGGAAGCGTCCAACAAAACAATCCTTAAAATCCTGCATCGCACAGTGCCTAACTCCAGAAGAGATTGGCATCTCCAAATCAATCCATCTCTTTGGGCATACAGGAAAAGTATAATAACACCAATAGGGGCTACTCCCTATGCTTTGGTTTATGGAGAAGATGCTATGTTACCAACAAAGGTCGAGATTCCTTCTCTCTGAGTCTCCCTGAAAGGCCTCATTACTGATGAAGATAACAGAATATCTCAGCTACAAGAGCTATAATTACTTGATGAATGTCACCAAGTGGTGTTCGATCACCTTAGAGGATACCAGAAAAGGATGTCCAAGAGCTATAACAAGAAGGTTAGACCAAGGGATTTCCAAGCGGGTGACCTCGTTCTGAGGGAGAACCCTAAGAATCAGCAACATCAGATCTAGAAATGGAAGTTTGAACTAAATTGGCTTGGTCTATATATTTTTACTATAGTGTTTGGGTCTGGTGCCTATCAACTCTCCACTACTGAAGGAGAACAACTCAAAGAGCCCATTGATGCTCTTCATTTGAAGTGGTTCTATAGCTGAGACATCTTCAGTGTGCTCATGTATATACTAAAGTCCTGAAAAAATTCTAAAAATCTGAAAAAGTCCTAAAAAATTGATCATCTGAGTGAAAAACTAGCAATAGGCACTTTGATGTATCTCCAAAAAAATTATATATTCCAAAAATACAAAAAAAAAAGAGAAAAAGAAAAAAAGGTGCCATTGATGAAAACCTGGAAAATAGGCGTCATGGTAGCAAAAAAAAGAATTTCTGCCAAGATGGTGAAAACTTGGTAAATAGGTGCCTCTTGTTCCACAATGCTATATCTGTCACAGTACCACTTGGATTTACACATTTCCTTTCCTGCATTGTTGCTTTCATGCTTTCCTTCTTTCATTTTCTTTCAGTTCTCGTCAAGACACCAACTCACATGGATTGAAACTGGTCATAATCTCAGAACAACCCTCCTGATCTAGGGGGCACTGTCCTATTATATTTTTGGATCTTCTTCATGACAATCACCAGTGGTTCTCACTGCGTCTACCTCCTGTCACTTAGCTTATACTGAGTTCTCTTTCCTTGAGAATCTCCCTAAACATCAGTCACCAGTGGTTCTCACTGCATCTGCCTACTGATGTCTTCTTATTACTATGATCGCTTCATTTGAGCATCTCGCTCACATCGGTCACCAGTAGTTCTCATTGCGTCTACCTACTATCGCTATTCTGTTGAGATTGCTCACATTCATTATAGTTGGAGTTATCCTTGAATGCTCTATCTATCGATACTCTGTCTTGACAATTCTATACTTTAGTTTGTACATATCTTTCGGTCACTTTCATGACACTTTGGTTCCTTTGTGAACCCTTCTAACTTGAAATTTATTAAACACCATATGCTTGGGGGCATTCACATCTAGTTTTTCCTCGCAACATATGTCAATTCAGTCATCGTTACTTGGGGGCATAGGCCCCCCATTTGATCACATCTTTGGTTTACATCTTGAGTCAGTAATCTTGTCACTTCTCAAGGACAACTTGCTACTGACACAACCTGGTGTTTTTCAACACCACCATAAACAATGTTTTTTAACACTATCTTTGGACACATCTATGTTTTTCAACACACATCGATATCTCAAATGTAAACATCTATTGATAACAATCAAACGCAATGCACTCACAAGCACAATGGTGTTTTTCAACACCTCTAAACATGAACACATTCGCAAAACTTTGAAACTGGCTAAGCTATGCTTGAATATTTCTTTGTATGATGTCTATTCTCATGGATTTCATTGATATTTTTCTTTGTCTACTACTTATTGGTGTAGTCCCGATGATCTGACAGCGTCAAATAAATAGGGTGTATGTGATAAGAGCTCTCTCACTAAGGTGGAATAGCCTCACATCCCTTGATCTTGTTTATTTGTATGCCATGGTGAGGTTGGTACTATCTCCTTACCTATTATTTCTCTATTTTATTATTGCTTTGTTTGTTATTGATCTATTTTTTTACACATGATCGCACTCATGGTTATCTTGGCTTTGACTGCCTTGATACTGGTGTATTCTTGCAATATCAACTAGAAACAATGTTCAGGTCATCTTGGCTTTTGTGCCCTGGTGCTTACATTCATTTCCTACATTTGATCTAATGACAAGTCATATTCATATCCTTATGGTTGCATTGTGGCACCAGTTCCAAAAAATGTTCAATGATATAAGGGTTGTATCAACTTTCATGTTCCAAAAAATGTTCAATGAAGATGATTATACGATGGGTCTCACAACCATGTCCTAGAATTGCACTCTCATATTGCATCTAGCATAGGATTGCATTTTCATTCTAGACTTGCATTGTGGCAGTGATTTAGTGTTCTTTTCTTTGCATTCTCCTGGGTTCATACATTGAGGAGTTCTTCACTATCCTGGTTTCATCATGACTATACAAGTGTTTGGTCCTTGCTCTCGATTCTTCACATGATCTTTTGGTTAGCATTTGTCATCCTGCATGAGATGTTAGTACCATATACATATTCATATTCCCAACTCATTATCATCTACACATTACATTTACATTCTCATTTACACATTGCATTTACATAAATCATTTACATACATACATCTTTGGATCTAAATCATACATGGGCATTTCATACATCTATATATTTAAAACATGTTCAAACATTTGCATACATTCTGAATCATCTAACCATCTACTCATATAGGAAACATCTCATAAAGACAATATACAATATGTGATGATACCAAAAGATGAGCTCATATATA
>MU226986.1:5504014-5517057 GCA_018584345.1 Thuja plicata
GTACCTAGAGAAGACAAGAAACCAATCTCCGAGGAAACACCTCAAATTGCAGAACCTGAAGATAGCTCCGATGAGGATACATTTCCTTATCCTATTCCACCAGACCTGGCAGCATTCTTTGCTGAACTATACAATTTTGTGCCATGTGTCAGTACTGTAGACACTGATAGTGATTTTGACACTACTACTTCCCTCACTCCATTAACTTATGAAGAGTGGAAAGCAGTCTTTCCTCCAAATCCTAGTCATCAAGGTGATGTATACATACCACCGCACTTTCAAGAGCGGTATGATCAAGAATTCCAATCACTTCTCCTTACACAAGAGGCAAGTGATGATATAAACACTACTGAGGTATCTGGGTCTACAGATACTCATTTGACTATAGCAGAATTTCTAGGAAGATCTCATCCCAACTGGGGACAAAGAGTTGATTTTACTCACATCCTGGACATGAGAGCTAACAATGAAACAGACTCTCATGAATATGAGTTTGACAACTTATCTTATGCTACTTCTGATAGAGATGCGGATACAACAAATGCATAAGAAAACCTCCTCGACGTAGGTGAATGGTCTAGTGTAGGGCCACATGATTTTGACTCTCTAGGTGTTGACATGTCTTCTACTGTGGTCGTTAGGGATCAAAGGAATTCTAATATACCTTGGAAGAGATCGCTTTGGGTCTCGACTTACTTGTACATGCCTTTGATGACTATACCATGAACACACTTGAACCCGTCGCCCCTCTTTCACTCCACCATCCCAAGCTTATAGACTAGAACTCCACTTCCCCATCCAATGAAGTCCTTACATTCTAGAATGATTATGCTCTTGTTTGTTACCTACACACCGTTGAACCTATAATGTCTCCTACCAGTGAAGCAAGTGTTAACATGACTGAGGCTAATATCAAGTATCTTAGTCACAAAATAAATAAAAATAAAAATAAACACTCTGATGGTGAAAACCACCTGGTGGCAGTATCAGAGATGAAAATAGTCAAAATAAATGACCTATCCAACAGTGAAAACCTCTCTGAGGCACCCAAGGATAAGATACTTGATGCGCTTCCTAGTCATTTTCAGGAAATATCATCTGTCCTCATTGAACTGACTCAACCTATCAACTTGGGTACAGAGGCAGAACCATAGATCATTCACTTGGCACAATCCTTATCAGCGGCTGAAAGAGAGGAATTCATCACATTCTTCAGAAAGAAAAAGATTAACTTTGCATGGAAGTATTCAGAAATGCCTGGATTAGACCCTAATCTAATCATGCATCATCTATCCATTGAACTAGGTGTTAAGCCTATCAAGAAGAAACTTTGCAAGATGCATCCACACATAGCTCTACTTGTTAAAGCTGAGTTAGAGAAATTGCTCAAAGCAGTGTTTATCAGAGTCATTGACTATGCAGAATGGATCTCCAATATTGTTCCAGTGTCCAAACATGACAAGTCTATTAGAGTCTACACCGACTTCAGGGACCTAAATTTGGCATGTCTGAAGGATGATTTCCCATTACCAAACATCGATATGATTGTAGATATGACAACTGGATATGAAATCTACTTATTAGTGGATGGTTTCTCTGGTTATAACCAGATAAAGATTGCACCAGAAGACCAAGAGAAAATAGCTTTCACATGTGCTTGGGGAACCTTCTATTGGAATGTTATGCCCTTCAGACTCAAAAATGCCGGAGCTACATATCAAAGAGAAGTTACCACTATATTCCATGATATGATGCATAAAACTATGGAGGATTACATGGATGACACTTTGCCTAAGAGTATGCACCACAACAAACATCTTGCTGATCTGGGACCTATCCTAGACCGCATGGAACAGTTCAGTCTTAGACTTAATCCTAAGAAATGTGCCTTTGGTGTAACATCTGGTAAGCTACTTGGCTATATCATATTTTCCAAGGGCATCGAAGTAGATCCTACAAAGGTACAAGCTATTCTAGAAATGCCGCCACCTAAGAATGTCAGACAAATGAGAGGACTTCAAGGCCACCTACAATCTATCTGGCGTTTTATCTCTCAACTAGCAGATAAGTCACAACCATTTACCAAGACTCTACACAAAGGTGTGACTTACCAATGGAATAAAGAATGTGATGAAGGGTTCACGCAAATCAAGCAATATGTTGCTAACCCACCTATTTTGATGCCTCCCATTCATGGGAAGCCACTTATACTCTACATATCTGCTATGGACACATCACTGGGTATCCTATTGGCTCAGGAAGATCAACACAAGAAAGAAAGAGCTATTTACTACATCAGTCAGACTCTGGTCTCCTATGAAACAAAATACTCTACTATAGAGAAAGCTTGCCTTGCGGTATTGTTTGCTTCACAAAAATTGCAACACTATATGTTGGCTCATACTACACGTTTGGTTGCTAAGATTGACGCTTTGAAGTACTTGCTCAGTAAAGCTACCCTCACAAGTAGACTAGAAAAATGGGTCATGATTCTTAGTGAGTTCAATATTGAGTATGTTGAAAGGAAAGCTATTAAGGGCCAAGTAATAGCAGATCAGTTGGCAGAGGCACCTCTAGTCAATCATCAACCATTGCATATAGAATTTCCAGATGAGTCTATATTTCTTCTTACACATCGCTCATGGACTATGTTCTTCGATGGTTCATTTACCCAATAGGGGTCAGGTGCTGGGATCTTATTTATTACACCTCAAAGATACTCATTACCAAAGACATACAAAATGTTGTTTTCTTGTACAAATAACATTGCTGAGTATGAAGCTCTCATCAATGGTATGAAGATCGCCCTGGAGTGGTGCGTGGATGAACTAAATGTTCTTGGAGATTCCCAATTAGTCATCAATCAAGTTAATGACATCTATCAGACAAGAGATGATAAGTTGATACCCTAAAAAAGGATGGTTGATGATCTTAAACAGTATTTCACTCACATCACATTTTCACAGGTTCCGAGGGCAGATAACAAAGCAGCAGATGCCATGGCTACTCTTGCCTCTATGCTGCAAATGCCTGAAAATGATTTCTGACATGAATTCCTAGTGGAGACGTTATGCTACCCAGCCCATGACTCCCCTGACTCCCGGATGATCTGTTCTATCATAGGACATGACTCATCCCGGTACCACCACATATTCTCTTACCTACATGACTAGATCATTCCGGACACTTACTCCCAAAATGAGAAATGTCACCAAATCTACAGTGCTTCATGGTTTTTCATCATTTCTAATGACTTGTATAGACGTGGTCTAGATGGTACCCTCCTTAGGTGTTTAGAACCTGATGAGTCCAAACAAGCATTGGTAGAGGTGCATGAAGGCATCTGTGGGTCACATTCTAATGGCCTGACATTGGCCCGCAAACTTATTAGAGCTGGTTACTACTGGCCAGACATGGAAAAAGAAGCAACGCAGTTTGCCAAGTCCTGCAAACAATGTCAATTACATGGAAACTTGATTCACGCTCCAACCAAGGAGCTGATTCCATTTATTACTTTCTGGCCATTTCAGCAATGGGCCTTTGATTTGGTAGGTCAGATCTACCCCTCATCCTCTAACGGACATAAGTTTATCATTACAACTACGGATTATTTTACTAAGTGGGTGGAGGCAGTCCCTCTCACCGTTGCCAGTGGCAAAACAGTAGCAATGTTTATTCTTAATTTCATCATCTTCAGGCATGGTGTACCCTCTGTGATTATCACGGATAATGGGGGACAGTTTAAAAATAAGGATTTAATAGAACTTTTCTCTAAGTTCAAAATTACTCAACACTGGTCTTCCATCTACTATCCTCAAGGTAATGGACAAGCGGAAGCTTCCAATAAAACAATCCTTAAGATCCTACATTGCACAGTACATAAATTCAGATGAGACTGGCATCTCTGGATCAATCTAGCTCTTTGGGCACATAGGACAAGTATTAGAACACCAACAAGAGCTACACCCTATGCATTGGTTTATGGGGCAGATGCGGTGTTACCTATTGAGGTCGAGATTCCTTCTTTATGAGTCTCTCTGAAAGGCCTCATCACTGATGAAGATACTAGAATATCTCGGCTACAAGAGCTGGAATTACTTGACGAACATCGCCAAGTGGTGTTTGATCACCTGAGAGCATATCAAAAGAGGATGTCTAAAATTTATAACAAGAAGGTCCAACCAAGAGACTTCCAAGCAGGTGATCTTGTTCTGAGAGAGAACCCTAAAAATCAGCAACATCGGGTCCAGAAAGGCAAGTTTGAGCCTAATTAGCTCAGTCCATATATTGTTACTACAGTGTTCAGGTCTGGTACCTATCAACTCTCTACTACTGAAGGAGAACAACTTAAAGAGCCCATCAAGGCTCTTCATTTGAAGCGGTTCTACAGCTAAGACATCTTCAGTATGCTCATGTATATACTAAAGTCCTGAAAAAAATCTTAAAAATTTGAAAAAGTCCTGAAAAAATGATCATGTTAGTGAAAACCTAGCAATAGGCGCTTTGATGTATCTCCAAAAAAAATTATATATTCCAAAAATACAAAAAAATTAAAAATTTGAAAAGTACAAAAAAAAAGAGAAAAAGAAAAAAATAGTGCCATTGATGAAAACCTGGCAAACAGGCGTCATGGTAGAAAAAAAAAAAAAAGAATTTCTGCTAAGAAGGTGAAAACCTGGTAAATAGGCGCCTCTTTTTCCACAATGCTATACCTATCATAGCACTCCTTGGCTTTACGTATTTTCTTTCCCACATTCCTTCTTTCATTTTCTTTCAAGTTCCCATCAAGACACCAACTCACATGGATTGAAACTGGTCATACTCTCAGGGCAACCCTCCTCATCTTGGGGGCATTGTCTTATTATCTTTTGGATCTACTTTGTGACAGTCACTAGTGGTTCTCACTGTGTCTACCTACTATCCCTTAGCTTATACAGAGCTCTCTATTCTTGAGAATCTCTCTCACATCAGTCACTAGTGGTTCTCACTGTGTCTGCCTAGTGATGTATAGGTTATACCATGATCACTTCATGTGAGCATCTCTCTTGCATCAGTCACTAGTGGTTCTCACTGCATCTGCCTACTGTCACTATTCTATCAAGATTTCTCACATCCATTCTAGTTGGAGTTATGCTCACACGCTCTATCATCTCGATACTCATTCTTGACGATTCTATGCTTTAGTCTGTACAAATCTTTTGGTCACTTTTGTGACACTCTGGTTCCTTTATGAACCCTCCTAACTTGACATTGATTCAGTGCCATACACTTGGGGGTAATCACATCCGATTTGTCCTTGCAACATATGTCAAGTCAGTCATCATTACTCGGGGGCATGGGTCTCCCTTTTGATCACATCTTTGGTTTACACCTGAGTCAGTAATCTTGTCACTTCTCAAGGACAACTCTCTACTGACACAAACTAGTGTTTTTCAACACCACCATAAAAGTGTTTTTTAACACTATCTTTGGACACATCTATGTTTTTAACACACATTGGATATCTCAAATGTAAACATCTCTTGATAACTTTCAAACACAATGCACGCACAAGCACAATGGTGTTTTTCAACACCTCATACACATCCACATTCGCAAAACTTTGGAACATGCTGAGCTATGATTGAATATTTCTTTGTATGTTGTCTATTCTTATGGATTTCATTGACATTTTTCTTTGTCTACTGCTTGTTGGCATAGTCCCAATGATCCGGCAACATAAAATAAATAGGGTGTATGTGATAAGAGCTCCCACAATAAGGTGGAACAACCTCACATCCCTTGATCTTGTTTATTTGTATGCCATGGTGAGGTCGGTACTATCTCCTTGCTTGTTATTTCTCTACTTGTTATTGTTTTGCTTGTTATTGATCTGTATGTTTACGCATGATCGCACTCATGGTTATCTTGGCTTTGCATGCCGGGATACTAGTGTACTCTTGCAACATTAACTGGAAACAATGTTCAGGGCATCTTGGCTTTTATACCTTGGTGCTTACGTTCGTTTCCTACATTTTATCTGATGATAAGTCATATTCATATCCTTATGGTTGCATTGTGGCACCAGTAAGGGTTGTATTGACTTTGATGTTCCAAAAAATGCTCAATGATGATAAATACACGATGGGTCTCACAACCATGTCCTAGATTTGCACCTTCATATCGCATCTAGCATAGGATTGCATTTTCATTCTAGACTTGCATTGTGCCAATGATTCAGTATTCTTTTCATTGCATTCTGTTGGGTTCATGCTTTGGGGAGTTCTTCTTCTTCTTCACCATTCACGTTTCATCATGACTACACAGGTGTCCGATCCTCGCTCTCATTTCTTCACATGTCCTTTTGGTTAGCATTTGTTGTCCTGCATGAGATGTTAGTATCATATACATATTCATATTCACATTTCATACATTACATTTGCATTTTCATTTACATCTTACATTTGCATCAAATCATTTACATTCATACATGTGCATTTCATACATATCTTTCAACATTTTATCCATTTACATACATTCTAAATATCTAAGCATATAGGAAACATCTCATATAAGACAAAATACAATATGCAATGATACCAAAAGACGAGCTCATATATATATATATCTCATGTGTCGATACAACTATAAAAATGGTGCTACTCAAGCATGATCGATCTCAAAAATGGTGATACAATACAAAAAATGCCAACGCATCATATATATCCTATGATCTACTATCTCTATCATCAACCTAACTCTGGCCCTCTCCCTTGTCACCTGGAGGAGGTGAAGGTGGGGCCCTATCTGGAGGAGGTGCCCTCTGCGCTCCCTCTGATCCTCTTGCATAAATGGAGAATCTCGCTACTTGTGATGCCTCGTCAAGCACTGCACCTATGTATGCAGCATAATAGTATGCTGCTCATGATGACTGCTGGCGTACCTCCTCTCATGACTCGCACAACTTCTCTTGGAGATCTTGTATCTCCCAATCTCGATCCAATAACCATGCATCCTTCATAGACACCTGTATAATGAGGTCTCCCACCTGTCTGGTGAGATGCCTCATCCTCTCTCACGTACGCCACTATGGATCCTGCACCGCCTCCTGCTCTGCCTCCTATGTAGACTGATCCTCATGCATTGGATCCTCTTGCTGCGCCTCCTCATGTGGAGGCACCTACTACTCATCTAACTGTGCTGCAGTCCATCTCCGAGACTGCCTACCACAGCCACCTGCCCCTGGATCCATCCCCATTTATCGAGCGGGGATAGCTACCTGAACTATCCTAGGTCATGGACCCTACTATGCCCTCTGCTGTGGGGGTGGCATCTGACCCTAGTGCACCTGTGGCTATGCTACCTGTGGGGGTACCACTTGTCCTCTCACTGCTGTCCCCACTAGATTTGTGAATCTTGGGAAGGGGTGCGTAATGAAGTGCTCCTTGTACTCAGTTGTGACACCGGCATCTGCCACATCCCTCAGATAGTCCCACTGGGCTGGTACCAATGATCGGACCTCTATCATGGTCCGACCCTGGTCTAGTGTCGAACCCCAGCCTCTCCTCACCTCATCTGGAAACTGTGAATAAACCATGTAATCCTGAGAAATGTCCTGTGGCCGACCAAACTGCCACCATACCCGCCTCAGGGGAAATCTCTCCAACACTATAATCGTGTGCCCTATCAATGCATGGGGGTAGAATATGTGGCTCAGCTGCTCTACTACATCATCCTAGGCCTTTGTGAGCCTCCACAACCTCCATACCACTGCTAATAGGTCATCAAGCTGCGCTCACCACTGATCAGTCTTACCCAGCGTAGATTGGGTGACCATACCTCTGTACCTGCATATGTAAGGCTCAAAGGGATGCCTCATATCCTCGCATATGGGTCTAGTAATGGGAAGATGCTCCCATGCCCATATCTATAGAACGAATAATCTAGCGACCATACTCTTCACCTCTCTATAGACGATCTCATGCATCTCATGATACATGTGTGCCAGCATACACTAGCCCCATCCATAATATCATGGCCGATCTATCATCAGCTGTAGCATCCTGCCCCAGCCGTACTCTAGGCCGTGTTGTCCATGGTCTGGCATCAAATAGCATCCTAGGAAGCATGCTAAATCCACTCACAATCTGTGGGTCCTACCATATGACCCAATCAATTCCTCCCATGGGATAGCTCTGCCCATCACGAGGTCATCCTGGAAGACCTCTCTCAGTGTTGTTGTGCCCACCTTGGGCCGTGTCTTGTACTCCACTCTCGTACCAACGAATGGTATCCTCAAAATCCTGTATATGTCCTCGGGAGTGATAGTCATCTCCCCCTGCAGTAGATCGAATGTGTTTGTTTCTGAATGGAAACGCTCAACCAATGCGCACAATAATCCATGATTTACCCAGATCTCAGGTATATCATATAGCGTACCCAAACCTAATGTCGCTATATGCACAGTCTCAGCATCATCTAGCTGAGCTATCAATCTACTGATTGCTAGATGATGCAATCTGAATGCTATATCTGGAAAGACAACTTGCAAGACATATGAACAATAAAGCACTATCAGTACTCGCCAATAATCAAAGCATAATGCAATAATAAAGCATTCAAGACATCCTATAGACATTAATGACACTGACGCGATCACTTTTGGATGCAACGCAGATCTTTTCACCTACGACAGGACAATATTTCACACGTAGAAACATTCCTCTTTCACGCGACAAAGTGCGTTATATCGCATGCCATTTCTTATTTCGCATGATGTTTTATCTGAGATCGCGCGACAAAACACTTGTTTCAAGAGTTTTTCACGCGAAATTGGGTCAGCCTGCGCACGAAACTTCGTTTCAAGCACCGCAAAGAAGCTATTTCTTCACACAAGCTTTCCCTATGGGGCGCGCGGAGAAACTACTTCTTCGTGTGACATCCCATGACCTTTTACCCAAAACTGTGAATAAAATGCTAAAATTTGACCTAAATGCGTAAAAATTTAAACTACCAAGAGGTTTATTGACTACTTACAGGTGGTCCATACACTGTGGGCCGGCTGTACCTCCTAGATCGCTCGAATCGATGGCTATTGTACGGGACCACCATTTTTTCTTCTACTCAGAGCTCTTTTCTCACAAAGTCAAAGGGTTGAAATGATTTGAAAATGACCCTTTTGTCCTTATATAGGGTTTGACCTATTTTTTCAAAGTGCTCTATTTTGCGCAAAAATTGCACCACTACCTAATTTGACCATCCTGAATCTATTTTCATGATCGAAATCAAAATCTGACACTCCTATATCGCTCAAAATCGCATTTTAAAATTTTCAGGACCGATGCGATCAGATGCTTGTGTAGTCACCCTTCTAACCTCGCTTTCTCGTCAAACTCTTATCATATCATCATTTTCTGAATTCTTTGACTTTTTTCTTCAAAATTCAACTTTGGTCAACTGTGGTCAACCCCAGTCAAACTTGGTCAACCTGACCTTGAAATCACTCGAAATTGATTCTGCATCTTCTGAATTCTTCTGTAATTTGTTCTGAGTTCTTTCTATCTACGATTTTTTGCTCTCTATCATCATTATGATGTGTCATCTTTCAATTTTTCTCCTGAGGGGGCAGGATGATTACATCATTGAATCTACCCCAATCAATCTAATCAAATCCTCATCACTTGGGGCATATTCAGTTTTTTGTACCTCACAGTCAAAACTGGGTGTTCCATGCTTTTCAATCACTTGGGACATTTCAGTTTTTCGTACTTCACGGTCAAAGCTGGGTGTTCCATGATTTTCAATCACTTGGGGCATTTTAGTTTTTCGTACCTCACAGTCAAAACTGGGTGTTCCATGCTTTTCAATCATTTGGGGCATTAAAATTTTTCGTACCTCATGGTCAAAACTGGGTGTTCCATGCTTTTCAAACTACTTGGGGCATATTCAGTTTTTCGTACCTCACGATCAAAACTGGGTGTTCCATGCTTTTCAAACCACTTGGGGCATATTCAATTTTTCATACCTCACAGTCAAAACTAGGTGTTCCATGCTTTTCAATCACTTGGGCGCCATGTTTAGTTTTTCGTACCTCACGGTCAAAACTGGGTGTTCCATGCTTTTTAATCACTTGGGCGCCATGTTTAATTTTTCGTACCTCATGGTCAAAACTGGGTGTTCCATGCTCTTCAATCACTTGATGCCATGTTTAGTTTTTCGTACCTCATAGTCAAAATTGGGTGTTCAGAATTTTTTCTTCTATGCTTCAGGCATCAGACTATTCTTTGAATTAATGCACTTCTCGCACATCAATTCAAAGAGGGGAAAAATGTAACACCCAAAAATTGGCATCTTGCAACCCTAAACAATTTTGTTGCATTTGTCATTCTTCTAAATCATCAAAGTCCTATTGTACTAGGCAATTCTGAGTTTTAACTGACTCTACTTGAAATGAGTGTCAAATGTAGAAAATCCTAAATCTGTATTAATCATACATCATATTTATTTCCTAAATATCTATTTTGGCTAAACAAACCCTATGATCGAATTAATTTAATTAATAAAGTCCTAGCACTTTAATTAAATTAAATTCACCCTCTTTAGCTGAGACACATGAAAAATGAATTAAATAATATTTAATTATTAAATAAATATCCTCATTTCAATAATTGAATTTAATTATTCAGATAATTGAGAAAAAGTAATTATGAGGTCATATTTATTTAATTAATTAGATATTCCATCAAAAATCTTATTTCTATTCAGAAATGGAAACTTTGAATTAATTGTGCTTTAAAGAGGAATAAAAAAAATTAAATTTAAATAAAACAATATTAAATCAAAGAGATAAAACAGTTAAAACAGGAAGAAAATAATTTATTGAATTCTTTTCAATAAAGTTTCTATTTTTAATTGGCCTTTCTAGTTGTTTTATTTCAAACAGGAAAGTTTCTATTCTGATCCTCTCAGAGTCTATAAAAGAACTATCTTTCTTCATTCAAACCCCTGAAAAATTTGCTCACATTTGCATTGTTAGAATACTAAATTGTTGTCTCATTTTCTTGCTAATATCATATAGATTAATTTCATATTGCAAATAGATAGCTTTCAATTTCTAGATTAATTGCATTTAGCATTCATGTTTAGATGATCTCTCATGTTTCAATTTCTTAGCATAATCTTGCATTGCATTGAATTTATAATGATAAATCCTTCGTTCTTAGATTGGTCCATGGTTGTGAGACTCTCGTCCTGAGAGAAATTTCAAAAACCCCATCTAGATAGAAGGCAACAGGTCAAATCACACAGGCAGGCAGGATGAATAACTCATATTTAGTCTTGTTTGTACCTGGTGAAGGACTATGTTGAAGTGTGTGGTTGATTAACAAGGCCAAAATTAATGCATACATTTCTTGCGCCCACCGTTCACAGCGTACAGATGACCTGTATATGCTATGGAATCATTCTGAGAGAGAACCCTAAAAATCAGCAACATCAGGTCCAGAAAGGCAAGTTTGAGCCTAATTGGCTCGGTCCATATATTGTTACTGCAGTGTTCAGGTCTGGTAACTATCAACTCTCTACTACTGAAGGAGAAAAAATTAAAGAGCCCATCAATGCTCTTCATTTTAAGCGGTTCTATAGCTAAGACATCTTCAGTATGCTCATATATATACTAAAGTCCTGAAAAAAATCCTAAAAATTTGAAAAAGTCCTAAAAAAATGATCATCTTAGTGAAAACCTAGCAATAGGTGCTTTGATGTATCTCCAAAAAAAATTATATATTCCAAAAATACAAAAAAATTAAAAATTTGAAAAGTACAAAAAAAAAGAGAAAAAGAAAAAAATAGTACCATTGATAAAAACCAGGCAAACAGGCATCATGGTAGCAAAAAAAAGAATTTCTGCCAAGAAGGTGAAAACCTGGTAAACAGGCACCTCTTGTTCCACAATGTTATACCTATTGCGTCACCCCTTGGCTTTGTGCATTTGCTTTTCCGCATTCCTGCTTTCATTTTCTTTCAGTTCCCATCAAAACACCAACTCACATGGATTGAAATTGGTCATACTCTCAGGGTAACCCTCCTAGTCTTGGGGGCATTGTCTTATTTTCTTTTGGATCTACTTTGTGACAGTCACCAGTGATTCTCACTGTGTCTGCCTACTATCACTTAGCTTATACAGAGCTCTCTCTATTCTTGAGAACCTCTCTCACATCAGTCACCATTGGTTCTCACTGCGTCTGCCTACTGATGTATAGCTTATACCACGATCACTTCATTTGAGCATCTCTCTCGCATCAGTCACCAGTGGTTCTCACTGTGTCTACCTACTATTGCTATTCTATCGAGATTTCTCACATCCATTCCAGTTGGAGTCATACTCAATGCTCTATTATCTCGATACTCAGTCTTGACAATTATATGCTTTAGTTTGTACATATCTTTTAGTCACTTTTGTGACACTCTGGTTCCTTTGTGAACCCTCCTGACTTGTCATTGATTCAGTGCCATACGCTTGGGGGCAATCACATCTGGTTTGTCCTCACAACATACGTCAAGTCAGTCATCATTACTTGGGGGCATGGGTCCCCCATTTCATCATATCTCTGGTTTACACCTGAGTCAGTAATCTTGTCACTTCTCAAGGATAACTCGCTACTGACACAAACTAGTGTTCTTCAACACTATCATAACAATGTTTTTTAACACTATCTTTGGACACATATGTGTTTTTAACACACATCGAATATCTCAAAAGTAAACATTTATCGATAACATTCAAACACAATGCACGCACAAGCACAACGGTGTTTTTCAACACCTCATACACATCCACATTCGAAAACTTTAAAACAGGCTGAGCCATGCTTGAATATTTCTTTGTATGTTGTCTATTCTTATAGATTTCATTGACATTTTCTTTGTCTACTACTTATTGGCATAGTCCCGATGATCCGGCAACGTAAAATAAATAGGGTGTATGTGATAAGAGCTCCCGCAATAAGGTGGAATAGCCTCACATCCCTCGATCTTGTTTATTTGTACACCATGGTGAGGTTGGT
>MU226986.1:5521063-5534667 GCA_018584345.1 Thuja plicata
GGGCAAAATGTAACACCCCAAAATTGGCATCTTGCAACCCTAACCAATTTTGTTGCATTTGTCATTCTTCTAAATCATCAAAGTCCTATTGTACTAGGCAATTCTGAGTTTTAAACTAACTCTACTCCACCTGAGTGTCAAATGCAAAAAATTCTAAATCTGTATTAATCATACATCATATTTAATTCCTAAATATATATGTTGGCTAAACAAACCCTATGATTGAATTAATTTAATTATAAAGTCCTAGCACTTTAATTAAATTAAATTCACCCTCTTTAGCTGAGAGACATGAAAAGGAATTAAATAATATTTAATTATTAAATAAATATCCTTATTTTCAATAATTGAATTTAATATTCAGATAATTGAGAAAAAGCAATTATGAGGTCATATTTATTTAATTAATTAGATATTCTATCAAAAATCTTATTTCTATTCAGAAATGGAAACTTTGAATTAATTGTGCTTTAAAGAGGAATAAAACAATTAAATTCAAATAAAACAATATCAAATCAAAGAGATAAAACAGTTAAAATAGGAAGAAAACAATTTATTGAATTATTTTCAATAAAGATTTCTATTTTTAACTGGCTTTTCTAGTTGTTTTATTTCAAATAGGAAAGTTTCTATTCTAATCCTCTCAGAGTCTATAAAAGAACTCTCTTTCTTCATTCAAACCCCTGAAAACTTTACTCACATTTGCATTGTTAGAATACTGAATTGTTGTCTCATTTTCTTGCTTATATCATATAGATTAATTTCATATTGCAAATAGATAGCTTTCAATTTCTAGATTAATGGCATTTAGCATTCATGCTTAGATGATCTCTCATGTTTCAATTTCTTATCATAATCTTGCATTGCATTGAACTTATCATGATAAATCCTTCGTTCTTAGATTGGTTCATGGTTGTGAGACTCTCGTTCTGAGAGCAATTTCAAAAACCCCATCTAGATAGAAGGCAACATGTCGAATCACACAGGCAGGCAGAATGAATAACTCATATTCAGTCTTGTTTGTACCTAGTGAAGAAGGACTATGTTGAAGTGTGTGTTTGATTAACAAGGCCAAAATTAACACATACAATACTTCCCCAAGCATAATTTCCCTTTAATGACTCCTTGAATGGGTCTACATGCAAGACACCTTTCCAAACTTCCTATGGATTACATCCTAAGGGTCCTCTAGACTTGGTAGAATTACCTTCAGATTTCAGAGTGAGTGCACAAGGAGAAGATCTAGCAAATCTCATCACCAAAGTATAGACAGAAGTGAAAGACACCTTGCATTAGTCCACCATGAAATACAAAGCACATACAGATAAGAAGAGAAGAGAGATTCATTTCTAGATTGGAGATAAGGTATGGACATACCTGAGGAAAGAGAGACTACCTAAGGGAAAGTATTAAAAGATACATATGAATAAAGTCAGGCCATGCACCATTCTCAATAAGATGGGTGAAAATGCCTATGAAATATCCCTTCCTCCTACCTTATTGATCTCTCCTATATTTAATGTTTCTGATCTCACCCCTTATAAATGTGTTTCAAATATGACCAATGTGTAGGATCCACAAAGTGAAGAGGATGGAGGAGACTATGTCACCAATATTCCATAAAGAAAACCAGTGGAGTTGGAAACAATTCTTGAGTCCAAGGTACTCACGAAAACTAGAAAATAGAAGTATATGCAATACCTATTCAAGTGGAAATGACTCCCTAACATTGATGCTACCTAGATGATAGAGGACCAAATCAAGAAACATGGCATCACTCTTGATCAATTAACCTCAAGTGGGAACTTCAGTTCAAAAACTTATGGGGAGTATGGTATAGGAGCACCCTATTTAACCTAAGTTTTCATTTAGCACTTATAACCTTTAGATCATGTTGGTATCCTAGGTTTCACATTGGACTTCTTTTGTAAGACCTAGTTCCAAGATTGGCATTTTATAAGCCCTTGGTCAACTATTGGTCAATGAATGTCCAAAACCTCAAGTATAGTTTATTTTCATTTTTTCATGTTTTGATCCATTAGGGATCACAAAATCAAGGTTTGGACCAAGTTTGGTCACCTAGTATGCAAAATGGCAAAATATTGCAAAATTGCTCAAAAAGTTGTCAAGCAACATTGACAACTTGTGTCAAAAATTGTAAAACTCATTCTCAAATGGCTAGTTAGTTTAAAAATGAGATATAACCATTTTTAATTCCTGCATAAGCCCTTACAGGCGGGTGGTAGGAAAACTGATGTAATTTTGGCATTAAGAATCAATAAAGATCAACCATTTCTCTGCAAATTCATGAATAGTTAGTTGGTACGGACAGGTATGGAAGAAATTGAATGAAAGTATGACACACAAAATTGGCCCTGGGAATTATCTTATTTTTTCAATTGGTCTCATGTATTGATCTTTTATACATTGCAAGTTATTGAATTTTCAATCTCACTGCCTGGTTTATAGGCCCTAAATCAGGGTTCCCCTAACAATTGTGTTTTCTCTTTAATACCACCATGGGAATCTAATGCCCCTTGGTGGAATTAAATATTTTTATATGTACTTTTAAAATATGCAGTATTGGTTTGATAACTGTCAGGGAGATGGGTTTGTCATGATGCCCTAGGTGTACATAACCATGTGTGTACCAACCAATGAATTAGGACAGTCCACATAACTTTTGTTTGGGGATTTATCAAGTCCTCAAAATAGGTGTATAGGACCCTCATACATGCCCCCACATGATCCAAGTTTTTTTTTTGGAATTGTATGCAAGGAAATGGCACTTGTAGTGCAAATGCAGACCTAATTAGACCTAATTATAGTAGCAATTTTGTGTGTCAACCTATCTTCCTTTAATCTTCATGTTTTTGTGCTTAAGTCTAATACCTTAGGCCATAAAGGGTATCTAAATCCCTAATTTTTTTAGGGGGTTATGTGGAAATATTTTGTGTAAGATCAAAAATCCTTCGAGAAAAGGCTACAAGCCAATAGGAGGGTTTCCAAAGCAACTATGTTCAAAAGGTTGCATATCTTGAAAAGGATCATGGAATCCTTGTCTTAAGGAACTAAATAGGCCACATCCATGAATTTAGGTCACCCCTAGTCCTTGGAGTTATTTTATGGCGTATTGTTGATAATTTAGGATAAGTACTTAAGAGCCAACCCTTGGTAGTTGGTGTTCTAGGCTTGGTGGGACCTAGTGAGTAGGTTTCCCTAAGGAGAATAGGTTGTGATAACCTAGAACCAAGTCATTTTTTCACTTGTGATAAGTGTAGGGCACTTTGGCCTCTTAAAGTTGGGGAATTGAAGGGTAGATTACCCTATTAAGTCCTTTTGAGGCTTCTTGCTGACCACTCTACATCATCTAGCAACGGGTGCAAAGGTTTCACCATAATCAATACCTTCTTCTTCTACATACCCCTTGCATACTAATATTTCTTTATTTCTTGTGACTTCTCCATTCTCATTCATCTTGTTTTTGAATATCCATTTCGTACCAATGACATTCCTGTCATCTTGTCTCGGTACTAGTTTCCATGTAATGTTCTTCTCAATCTGTTCTATTTCTTCATTCATAGCACTAACCCATTTCTCATATTCAAGTGCAATATTAATAGATTTAGGCTCAAAATCACAAAGTAAAGATTTAGTGTTTAGTGACTTACTTCTTGTTCTCATTCCAGCATTCTTGTCTCCTATGATCTGATTTTGTGGATGATGTCTTCTGACATACTTGGAAAGTTTTAGTTCAACTCTTTTTCCATCATTCTAATCATCTTCTTGTCCTTCATTCTGATCTCCATCACTTGGTACATCATTTTGAGGATTTTCCTAATTTTTGGTAATTGCAGCCTAATGCTCGGTTGCAATGTTCTATTTCTTAGGAGTGATACACTGTTGCTTGGGTAGAGTGTTGGGTTCTTCAGTATAAACAAACCTATTGTAGTCTTCTAGTTCTTTTCTTCTTTCTTTATCATTCTTTTCTACAAATTCATCTATTCTTACATTTTCACTTTCAATGATCTTGTTAGATGACTTTTTAAAATATTTATAAGCCTTACTTTTGGTGGAATACCCTAGAAAGATACCTTCATCACTTTTGGAGTCAAGCTTTCCATTTCTTTCATATTTCAAAATATATCATTGACAACCAAAGATTTTGAAGTAACTTACATTGGGTGTGTAACCATACCAAATCTCATAGGGTGTCTTCTTTGTGTCCTTCTTCAATTGTACTCTGTTCAATGTGTAGATAGTAGTATTGTCAGCTTCCCTCTAGAAAGTTTGAGTTATGATTTTCTCAATATCAATGTTCTTGCACATTCAACAATTGATTTGTTTCTTCTCTCATCAATTCAATTTTGTTGTGGTGTTATCAGTGCAGAAACTTGTCTTTTAATTCCATGATCATTATAGAAGTTAGTGAATTCATCTGAAATAAATTCCCCTCCTCTATCTAACCTTAATCATTTCAATTACTTTCCACTTTGTTTTCTACCATAGCCTTATACTATTTAAACATCTTGAATGCTTCTAATTTATCTTTTAGGAATATAGCTATCATCATTCTAGAATAATCATCTACAAAGAGAATGAAATACCTATCTCCATAGAAACTCTTTGTCCTCATGGGTCCACATAGATCAGTATGGAATAATTCTATAATTGCATTAGATGTATGGGCTTTACTCTTGAAACTAGACTTTGTCATCTTACCTTTTTGACAATTCTTGCACATGATATGTTCAGGCTTTGGCATGCTCGGTAAGCCTCTAACTTTTCTTTTATTGCTTATCTTTATCATGTTTTCAAAATTCACATGGCCCAGTCTCTTATGCCACAACCATATGTCTTCATTTCTAGCCATTAAACAAGTGGTGTTAATGTCATCAGAAAAGGTTACCTTTTGTCTGTTCACCATTTCTGATCAGCCTTCCTGATTCATTAAAGATCTTTGCCTTCTTATTCTCAAATGCTACTTGGTGACCTGTATTATTAAGTTGTGAAACACTCAATAAATTATAATTCAGTCCTTTTACCCAGCAAGCATTTTCACATTTGATCAAGTTATTCAACATTATGGTTCCTTTAGCTTCAACTGGACAAGGTGTGTCATTAACTATTCTTACTGATCCACCATTATAGTATTCAAAAGTTTCAAACTTTTGTTTATCACCAGTCATGTAGTGAGTGCAGCCACTATCTATAATCTAGACATCATTCTTACTAACCTTAGATATGAGTGTAGTTTCTACATACCTTTCTTCTTCTTCTTCTAAATCATCCTTCATGTCTACAAATACCATCTCAATGTCTTCTTCAGATTTGGTGTCAGTGTCATCAACTCTATTCTCAACTAGCTAACAAGCTTTCTTTCCTTTGTCCTTGTAGTCTTGGGTATCTCTTTTTTCAGATTGTCGGTTGCTTCAGTAATGTCTATTATTACCTCAGTCAAACTTATTTTCATATTTTCTATCATTACTTCTATCATGTTTTCTTGTATTAGGACATCTTGCAGCAAAGTGTCCAGCTTATTTACAATTAAAACATACAAGTGGTAATTTACCTTTGTATCTACCTTTGCCTCTCTGCAATATTCTTACCATTAGTGCTTCAATCTCATCAAGTCCTTGATCCTCATTATCACCATCACTATCATTCCTCATAGTGTGTCTGTGAGTTGACTTACTTATTTTCAAAGAAGATTTGCATACAGATTCTATAGATGGTAAGACACTATTATCAATGTTATTCATCTCAAATGAAATCAATCTACCAATCAGACTATCTAGAGTAATTATATTATTTGCAACTGCTCTCATTTCTTGTATAGAAGATACTCTAATAGCATATAAAGGCAGTAAGGTTCTTAGGATTTTACTTACCATTGTCTCTTCTTCAAGTACACCTCTAACTCCTTGGATAGCATTGACTACCTCTTTGATTTTGTAGCTATACTGAGTGATATTTTCTCCTTCTTTCATCCTTAGGTCATCAAACCTCCCTCCTAGGCGTTCTATCTTGGCTCTTAGTACATTAGCATCTCCTCCATGTACTAGCTTCAATTTATCCCACATTTGCTTTGCAGAGGTGCAAGTTTTGACAACTTTAAACTTAGCATCAGAGAGTGAGGAAGCAAGCTCTATCATCATACAATTATGCTCATGCTTTTCTCTCAATTTCTCAAGAGTGTGAGGTCCTATAGGAAACACATATTCAGTATCAAGGTGTTGAGTAACATCATTACCAATACCTGATAGGTGGAGTCTTATTTTTCTTTTCCATGATGAAAAGTTGTCTTTATTCAACTTGGGCACATCTCGCTTGTTCAGCTTGTGATCTTTTGCTTGAGTTGTTAAACTCCCTTTCTAAGCACACAAGCTCTAATACCAATTGTTAGAAATAACTAAGAGGGGGGTGAATCAGTGGCCTCAAAAAAATTTCAATAAATCAACCCAAAGACTTAGTACCACAATATTAAGCCTCTAGTTATCTTCATTCCTACAAGATGTATGCCTTCAAATAGTCATATCAAATAAATACTTCTTGGAGTCCACTGTTAAACCTTATTCTTAATGTTTACCAAATAACAATCTTTCATTTACAGAAAAATAGTAAATTTCTTAGTCTATACTGATCAATCTAGATTAGTTATGTGTAATGCAAAAAACTAAAGTAATGACTCATAAACACATTGACACATGAATTTTTAACGTGGAAACCTTGTTAAGGGAGAAACCACTTGGGACCGGTAACTCAAAATTTTCACTCTTGTAAAGTGAGCTCGATGAAGAACCAACCTTGTTAAAGGTTACAAACACACTATTAGGTGTGACCTTGTTAGAGGATTTAAATAGAATAGTTTGTCACTTGATATCGGGCATCTCTATGCTACCTTCTATGACCAAACCTAGTGTAGTTTGTTAAATGGTATCTGACATCTCATGCTATCTTCATGATCAAAATTTTTGATACTCCTTGGGATGTATCTCAATATAGAAAGGATTGTTAAGTCCTACTCGGTTAAGAGACTTTCTCAATCAATGGTTAAACTGAAATAGTAAATGATGTGTACACACATACAACTTAGACTTGCATATTTTTAGATCTATTGTAAGCTCATAATACCTTTTTGATCAATATGTCTTTTCAATACCTTTCTTCCACTTATTTCTTCTTGGTGATGTTGTGCTTCTTTATTTCTCGGTGTATGCAAAAATCTTTAGCTCTTTCCTCAGCTTAATTGATCAGGACTGTATGAATTTTTTCTTCATCAGTTTCTCTTTACCATCCTCTTTTCCATTCACTCCCTTAATTCAAAATGATAGATTGTCTCATTATAGAAATGATATCATCACTTCTCACTTCTTCATGTTCTTGTTCTTGGCGTGATCCGCAATCTTAGCCAATATCACTTTAAATCTTTACTTCAATTTTATCCCATAGATTTCTCCTTGACAACTAGATAAAATAGCTTTAAATCTTTTACTTATCCCTGGCTTTAACTTTTCGATGAAAATAATTTTAACAATGAGTTAAGTCTATCTTTAGTTCTTGCCAGCTAAGTATTTTGTCATTTCTAAACTTTAGTTGTTTTTGGTGTTTTGAGTCTTTGATAGCTTCGGTCAACACTTCAGTTCTCCTCGGGCTTCTCCGTCGGTGTTGTCTATCTGTCAAGGTTGTCTAACCTTCAGAGTTGTATGTCCATCGAGTAACACTGTAATTCTAGCCATCGGTTATACTTTTGATTCTTCTCATCGATAATTCTTGTCGGTTTTCTTTCTCGGGCATCACTTTGACATTGCTCTCAGGTTTCTCTGTCCGTCGGGTTACATATATAAAAATATATATAAACATATTGCAGAATTCTATTTCAAATTTCAGTCTATTATGACTATGTATATATCAGCATATATATATATATATATAATAAAAAAAAACTAAACTATGAAACAAAATAAACAAAAAAATAAATTAAATAATAAAAAAAGATTTGGGAGGGTGGAGAAACCACCCACCCCCATCCGCCATGGCTATGTAAGTAATGAATGGTGAGGGGGAGGCACGGGGCCACTCCCCCCACCATTATGGTGGTCGGGGCCACCACGACCACCACCACAGTGGTGGTGGGGGGGCCATGTCCATTCCCTACTTCCCACATGCCTCCTCCACTTAATGCAATCCACGCTCTACGCTTAAAACCCCACTTGCAACCAACACGATCTTAGCAGGGTTTTGAAGACCTACTTAATATGTATGAATATATTCATATTTATAAATATATGTATATACAAAGAGTGTGTATATATATATATATGAAGATATATATGTATATCTTCTTCTCTCATCCATGGTTGTTGTCTTCCTTCAACCAGACCTGCACATTCAAAAAATTTAGGGTTAGGAGAAGATGGAGAAAGGAAGAAGAAATAAAATAGAGTTGATTAATAAGACTTTAATTTTTTACTTTTCCATTTGAGCCCTAACCCTAACTTCAAATTAGGGTTAGGGGTTCTCAAATGGGGTGTTGAATTTTTAATATAATTTTTTTAGATTATTCTTTTTGGAGGTCAATTTATTTTGCTGGGAAATTAAATAGACCTCAACATTAATGCTTTTTAATTAATCATTAGAAATTGATATAAAAAGTTGTATTTTCTTAATTTGAAATAAAGTTTAGTGATGATTTAATAATGTAATAATAAAACTTATTAGTTTAACTTTATCAAACTCCCTAATATCATTAATGTTGGAAATCAGATGATTAATTTAAGTTAGGGATGGTAAATTTAATGTAATTAAATTAATTTAACATAGTTAACATTAAAACTTGAATGTGTGGAATATGATTATTCTTTAGGTTAAAATTATTAAATAAAGAAACATTTGGCAGATGTTCAAAGATCAAGATTTAATCTAGAAACATTTATTATAGAAAGTCCAATTAATGGAATTAAAATAACTATAGTGTTATCATTAGGCGAACCTTGTGAATTTTCATTAATATTATTACGACCATTACTGGGACGAGCATAGTAACAAAAATACATGAAGGATCTTTAGATTGATACACATAATATGCGTTATAGTTGCAGGTGATCAATTAATGAATATTAAAACTACCTAGGACTATAGGATTTTAATTATAATTTAATTAAGATGACATTTAAGGACCTAGGGATTAATGGGCATGTGTGGTTATAAGAGGCCCACATTGATAATGTTATTTTTACATGATCTTTACATGTGGCCAGTGTAATGATCAAGGTAAGAATAATGCTACATGCCCACTAGGTTAATTTAATATGCCAAAATTTTATGAACTAGGCATAATTATATAACCATAGAATATTAATCATGGTTTTATCATTGAACTATAGTGTAGAGGTAGTTTTAATCCAAGGTTAAATATAACTATAGAGAACTTATGAAATTACCTTCGATTAAAATAGAACCTTGGAAACTCATGGGTTGAGGGACGTTGACTCATGTCATGATTTCCCCTCATCCCTAATGTCGACATTGGACCAATTGTCCCTCTTGACCTGATATCTTTTCCTAATCTTGTTTACTCATTGGGACACTTAGTAAGCATGAGATAACATACCCTTCATTTCTTTCGATAAACCTTTCAAAAAAAAAAAAAGTTGTGTTTTTACATGCAAATTTGGGCATGACAAATTCTTCTTTCAATATGGAAAATTATAGTATGAAATTTTCACAAACAATGCAATTTAGACTAGCAAAGAGAAATTTCCAGAAAAATATATAAGTTATGGGACTTTGATTTGACTCAGACACTTACAAATTTTGGTAGTATATATATAGTATTTCTATCATCTCATCTCATGAATATTGATCACATATATTTCATAGAGGATATTTTTTATAGATTATATATGAATTGCATATTGAGGAGAGGACATTCCCATGGATAAAAGAGGATATAAAATATACATTTAATATGGACAATTAGACCAAAAAAGGATTTTGGATTCTTATGCACAAATTTAAAGTAAATTAGACTAAGGAAAGAGAATGCCAAAAAACATATATAAGTGATGGTACTTTGATTTGAGTGGAACACTCAATAATTTAGGCGCTGATTTGAACAAGAGGGCACTATTGTATAAAAATATCAATGTTTCTTGAATTCTTGTCATTCATCACATTGACCAGCCATTTTTCTTTGAGGATGCTTCCATAGATTAGATATGAGTGTCACACTTAGAAGATGCCACTCACATAGATAACGGGACTCAAAATATAATTTTGATATTAAATAATTGCACCATAGAAACCTCTTAGATTCTTACTCATAGAGTCAAAGTAAATTAGAGTAGGAGAGGGGAAAGAAAAAAAAATTGATAAGTGGTAACACTACAATTTTAGTGGCATACTCAATAATCTATATCATCATTTGAAAGAGAGGAAATTGGTGTATGTATGCATCAACATGCATCCCATCAAAATTGACCACCTATTTTACTTTGAGGGCATTTCCATTGATAATATATTAATGAAATACTAAGGAGATGATACTTACATAGACATATGGGGTTTAAATATACTTTTATTTAGTGAACATCTGAGCCACATAGTTTTTTATTTAATCATGGACATATTCAAACTAAACTACACTAGAAAATGAATTCTATGAAAAATAGAAAAATAATGGTACTCTATTTTCAAACAAATGCTGAAGAATCTAAATACATATTGAAGATGAAATGACATTAACATAGAAAAATATGGCAATATCTATTGATAATTATAAATAACTTCTAAGGTTTTAAGGAAATCATATAGTCATTTACAAAATTAGAAAATAGAAAAGCAACATGGTTGAGAAATGTATGCGTTCTAATTCCTGACATTAATAATTTCAATATCTCTACAGATATTCAATCAAAGGATTGCATACAAGGCTTGGACAAATACAACTTAAATATTTGAAACTTATATGCAAATATTAAATCAAGTTTTCTTAATGTAAAAATTCCATAGTTACATCCTTCTTCATAATGATGCCAAAAATTACCTTTCATACAATGCTTACTAACACTATTTTATGTGAACTTGTCACCACATATCATCATGCATAACATCACCATAAGATAGAAGAAAAGATGCACAAATCAACAACGTATGATAATCAAATTATACATAGGATTTGCATGGATAAACCATTGTAGGAAAAAATCCACAAAGAAGAGAGGCCAAGTATTTATTATCAATAAATTAAAGTGGTTATAGTGCATACCTTTCACTATCCTCTTTTCTTCCAACATCGTAGTACTTATGTACCTATGGAGAAAATCCTTATGTCTACACATGTCCTTACTCTTATAGAGTAAATGTATAAAGGTGTTCCTCCCCATTTTCTAAATTTAAAAAGATGTTTGAATATAGATGTGAAAACATATCTAAAATACCAAAAAAGGCATATAATGTGACTCTTTTTTCCTAACTTCCACAACCCTTGGATTTCCTCCATAAAATGTGAAAGGATGCAAATTTGGGATCCAATAGTTTCCCTCCAATGCAAGGGTGACAAAACATGAAATATAAACATTATAATAAATGTTGTAAATGACATAGTACCAAAGACAGATGTAGCATCTTCTAAGTTCCCACATAGACAATCTCAAAGGATACATATTTTTCCTCTTCACCTGTCACTAATTATCCTGTTATATAGGTGTCCACATGTGGCAAAAATAATATTACAACATTATATTTACAAACCACATTTACCATTTCTATTGGAACCCATCACCCCTTATGAATATATTACAAGTAACAATGAAAATAAATATTTTAAATATTTTACCAATACATCTTAAGTTCCTTAGGACACTTTCCAAGGACATTGGAATTGTGCAATATGACATAGGTTTTACATGGTAGATGACACCTTAGTCCTAGCATTATATTTAACTTGATATGATACATTTCAAATACACCCAATGGAACTGCTAGTAGTAGGAAAGAATCCTTAACCAAATATGTACCATGTAAATTTTCATCGTGCACTCATGCTCCAATAAGATACTTGCAAAAACAACCATGATAATCATCAAGGGAAAAGAGCTACTCATTTCCTCCAATATGCCACCTATGGAAGAAAAGGGAACATGCCAACATGAACCATATCAAATATCGCTAAAATCTACACCAATCTCTACATAAACACAAGAATCAAATTCAAATTATAGAAAATCTTAAGAACACCTGCAATATTCATCCCACCTAAAATAAAAACCACAACTTTAATATTCCAAGCTAACCATTCCTAACACTAGTGTATACCAAACTAGATATATCTTTATGATATAAGAATATGAACTATAAAGTATAATCAAGTCTATTTATTCACCTATCTCAACACAACATACCATTATATAAATTACTATATAGAAGACTAGCTAATAATGTCTACATGTAAATACTAAAACTTGATCTTGTAGATATAGAAAATTGAGATATGAGTCATCTCACTATAATCAATAGGTTATCTACACATAAAAATTCTATAACTCATATATTGTAATCTAATGAAACATGCAAACTCGTCATCACATCTATAATCAGAAAACTAATCTTTAAAAGAGGAACTAGACATAGATGAAGAAACTCTCAATACATGACTAATATTATGTCATGCCCAAAACTAGGGAAAAACACACACATTTTTTTTTTTTTAAAAGCTCATAAGTATGAACAACTAACAATGGTTGAGTTGGAAGGGTGATAGCAAGATAGAGTTAACCTACGAATTACAAGGTATATATGTAGACTGAGTAAGGTTCATGCCACAAAATGATGCAGAATAGGGTATCAATTGGTTCCTCTGGTTAAATGAATACTCAACTCAAGTTGATCTAACTCAGATACCATGTTTAAAAATCAGGATGGTAGTTAGTGGTTAGGAACACATTTTGGTCTAGGGTGCCTTAAAGCTTATTAAACTATTCACCTAAATTATAACTGAATCCGTTCAAGTCTAGCTCTGGTTAATATTAACTACTAGTTCGAGTCCCATCAGATACATACTCTACTCCCAATCATTCACGAAACATTTAACAACTAACAAGATTAAAATTGAATAATAATTTCACTATATCAACAACTATCAATAAAAAACCAAATCTAAGACCAATTCCAATTTCCTAGCCTACTAAACATCATTAATAAAATTATTATCCTATGATAAAACACATGCATTTCTAATCCATCAATTCCTAACATACGAATTTAAATTAACTTTTCATTTAGACATTTCAAATATCTCCTAACACAAAATTTAAATTTACATTTAATTACAATCGAGTATAAACTCTAATCCCCTAGAACACAATAGAACATATTCTCTTTTTTTTTGCAATAGTAAAACTTATATTACCATTACCTATACATTCGATTTACTTAATTAATTTCGCTTCTCTAATAGGAAAATCACATTATTAGACCAAATTCTCTATTTATTAGATTCACAAAACTTACAATGATAAAATACCCTAATGTTAAGGTTCCATCTAAAAGATTAATTACTATATTGATAAGTGGTTCCATCACCAATTTAAAATAAAAACATA
>MU226986.1:5548790-5560723 GCA_018584345.1 Thuja plicata
CTTTAGAAAATGAGCCTCTTGAAGGCTTGAATCTCTGAGAATAGTACTATCTTCTCAGCATGTCAATGAAATCTTTGTCTTTTAACAACACCAGTAGACTTCAAATGAACTTTCTGTCCCACCGGGCATGCCAAAAACTGTTGGCACCAAGGTGGGGAATTCTTGAGCTTGGGTCTATACTGATAGACCTTGTGTACTAAATCTCTTATGCAGATGAACCAACAAGGACACCTCTTTACTTTGATCTGAACTTCAGTATAGTCCCACTGGGTGTGCCAAAAACTTTTGTCACTGAGGTTTGCACCCTTGCTGAAAGCTTCTCTAACAACAACCTAGTGAAACATGGAATCAACCTCCAAGCTGTGGGACTTGAACTACAAGGTTGAATCTCCAGAGAAGGCTAGCTTCCTCTACTATCAGGATGCACCTAAACTATCTCTTGCAAGGAAAAGGGAGAAGGAGATGCAGAAAACCAAATTACTTGAAAGGAAAGGGTGATACACCAAGATAGGGCCTACTTTCTTCTGCCTTGAAAATGCACTACACATCCATGTAACTCAACTAACACAACTTCTACCACATGATTCCCAGCAAACATGTGAAGGTCAGAGACTAAAATTACTACAAGGGAAGAGAAAACTTCACAATACAGTAATTCAAGTGAAATAGACACAACACACAATGAACCAGAATCAGCTTGATCAATAAAGGGTAAAACATCTACTCAATTATTGATTGCAAAAGAGGATAAACATGAAATACATAGAAAGAGGCACAAGGTAATTACAATAACAGCAAGCTGTCATAGAATCAGAAGAGAAGTAGATGGATGAAAGAAATAGATACAGGAGCAAAATACTACAAATATCAAACTACCTTCCAACCCCTTACAAGATGAGTCTCGACTCATACTTATACTATTTCGAGGCCAACTGCATTTCCAGCAATAACTTCCAGATCAGATCTTTTCCTGTTTAGCCACCGCTTCACCCCTGAAATTCATCACCCTAAAAATATCAACATAAATGCCTCTCTGCAGAAGCGGCCATGTCACTCTGGAAGAGTCGCAAAAGTCCTTGAAATACAATAACTTCTCTGCACATTCAAGTGACTACAACCTCTGACCTATCAACTATCTGATCCCAGCAAAATATCTAATTCTTTCCCTTCAAGAAGATTTGATCCTCCTTTTACCTGGTCGTACCTTGAATTTTGTCTCAATTCTGCAAACTGAGACAACCTAAGCATGAAGAATTCATCTGTAACATCATCGCACAGTCGCAGGCCATATTTTCTTCCTTCTGAATTCTGGGCGAGTACGCGATGAGCTCTTTGTTCATCGCCTTTTCTGTGATCACGCACTCGCGAGCAGTCTTTCTTTGTGTTTCATTGCGCCACGACTGAGCGACGAGTAGCAATCTTTTTTGAATCGCATACTCGCGCTAAATTTTTTCTTTTACCTTTTTCCTTGGCGACTGCGTGATGAAACCCTGTTTCTACTCGGTCGCACACTCGCCCAAACTTTACTCTGTCTTTCATTTTATGGATGAGTGCGCGACGAGCTCTTTCTTCTTTTAGTCGCTTACTCACGAGCTATATCCTCATAATACTTCCCTTTCGGCGACTGAGCGACGAGCATCTTTCTTTTGTTAATCGCTCAGTCGCGAGCTGTTTCTCTTTATCTTTTCTTATCCAGCGACTGAGCGATGAATCATCCTTTTCTTTAGTCACGCAGTCACGGGCTGCATTCTGTTCTTCCATCCATTTCTCAGCGAGTGAGCGACCGAGTCCTACTTTTTACTCGTCGCGCACTCGCGAGCAGCTATCTTCTCCGGTCTTTTGCTCGGCGACTGAGCGATGAGCCACCGCCATCTTAGTCGCATACTCGCGGGTAGAATTATGTCTATCCTCATTTTGCAGTGACTGAGCGACGAGAAACCATCTTTTTTTGAATCACTCAGTCACGCACTGCTTTCCTTTTTACCTTTTTCCCTGGCAACTACGCGATGACACTACTTTTCAGCTCGTCGAGCACTCGCAGGCTCATCACCCGATATAACATAAATATCGCGACTGCGTGATGAGGCATTGGAAAAATTGACCCGCTCAGTCGCAAGGCGAGGATGACCTAACTCAAACTGATCACGACTGCGCGATGACATCAAAATACAACTCGTCGCGCACTCGCAGACAGAACAGACCATAGCGAAAATAGATCGCGACTGCGCGATGCATTAATTTTTTGACTCGTCGCTCAGTCGGGAAACCTAAAGATTTTAACATAACTTTATCACGATTGCACGATGACCCCCCATTTCTACTCGTCGCGCAGTCATGCAACTTAAAGACTTTGATTAACAATAGATTGCGACTGTGCGATAGTGTAAAAGCATGACTTTTGAAAAAGGCCAGCTATCTTTTGGTGGGAAAACACAGAGGAGGGCCAAAAATGCATAGGATGAGGAATTTTGGGCAACAGCTCCTCCTCATTGCGAGAATATATTAGAATATCATCAAGGAATATTATCACAAATTTATCCAAAAATGTATGAAGTACTCCGTTCATGAGGCTCATGAACACAGCTAGAGCATTCGTGAGGCCAAATGGCACTACTATGAACTCATAGTGACCGTACCTCATGCGAAAAGTAGTCTTGTGGATATCACTTTCCACAATCCATAACTGATGGTACCCCAACTTCAGGTCTATCTTCGAGAACACTCAGGCACCCTGCAACTGATCAAATAGATCATCAATCCTGGGAAGTGGGTATCGGTTCTTAATTGTTACTTTATTTAGCTATCGATAATCAATGCACAATCAAAGTGACCCATCCTTCTTCTTCACAAAAATCACAGGTGCGCCCCAAGGTGATACACTAGGTTGAACATGCCCTTTCTCTAAGAGCTCTTCTAAAAAAATCTTGAGCTCATCGAGCTCATGTGTGGTCATCCTGTAGGGTGCTCTAGATATTGGCTCGGCTCCTGGTATAAGATCTATGTGAAAATCAACTACCTTAGGTGGGGGCATACCAGGTAGCTTGGTAGGAAATACATCCGCAAACTCCTAAAGAATAGGATAATCCTTCAGTGAAGGCTCCCCTCTTGAATCCTCCTCTCTATCACTAATGGTGATGGAAAATAACTGACATCCCTTCCACATGCAGCACCTAAGCTGCATAGTGGAAATAATGTGAAGGGATATGGGTCTTTGTACCCCAAATATCACCATAGAAGTGTTGTGAACATCAACACACTCAACCCTCTTCTGATGAAAATCCACCTTGGCATTGTGGGCACATAGCCAATCCATGCCAAGGACTACATTATAAGAACCTAGAGGGGTAATGTGGAGATCAGTCATTGTGATAAGGTCTCCAATCTGAATCTGACAACTGCAAACTAAGGAGCTAACAGAGACTCTAGCTCCCGAAGCTAACTCACCCTCCCAACTGACATCTTGTCTAACTGCCACCAGCCCACAATGCTCCACTACATAGGGAGATATAAAGGAGTCTATGGATCCTGAATCAAATAAGATAGAAACACTGGTACCTTGAATCATACCTACGGCCTCAATGATCGTGGGCTGATGCTTGGCCTGGCGATTATCAACCGCTGCAAAAATTCTATGGGATGTACCCATATCTCCAACTGTAGGCTCTGAGGTAGCCCCTCTCTAACCACTGGATGACTATCGCTGTGGGCACTCTCTCACTAAATGACCCATATCATCGCAAGTGTAACATGGCCAATGAGTCTGAATCTGCACTCCCTGTGTCCTAGGCTACTGTGACCCTTCGGTCTTGCTAGAACCCCTGTATCCACCCCTAGAGGAATACTGAGTCCTAGCTAACTGTGTCTAAGGGGTCTATGTCCTATGATCCTATCTAGGGCCTTGAGACTGCTACTGCTTGGGCTTAGAGCCCTGATAACCCTATGAATTCCTCTATCTAGAATCCTGCTGGGATCCCTGCTGCTGAGACTATTGACCCTTAAAGGATCCTACTGAGTGATTCTGATTCCCTTTCCAAGAGGGTCTCTATTTTCCTAACTATTGGTAAGAGGGGTTTCAGTGCTGGGACCAATCCCAAGACTCCTATCTAGTATAGATCTCCTCAGCTACAAGTGCCATCTCAACTACCCCTTTGAAAGTGGTAGGGAATACTAGGCATATTATGCTCTGAAGAGACATATTAAGTCCCTTAATGAAATGGTGAATACGCAGTTTCTCATCCTTCATGTAATCAACATATGGAAGGAGCTTGAGAAACTAACTCTAATATTGGTTCACCGTGAGGCCTCTCTACTGGAGATCATGGAAATCCTCTATCTATCTCTGTCTAAAATGCTTGGAGAGATATATCTCACAGAAATAGGCCTCAAAAGTCTCCCAAGTGAGTGTGTCAATACTCACTCCACCAATGGACAGCTCCTGCTCCCACCAAGAGGAAGCCTTCTCCCATAGGAGATGAACTACTAGTCATGCTTTTAGATTACTCCCATAAGGGTGCAATCCAAAACATCGATGTAAACTCTGTAACCAAGCCTATGCTACTGACCCATCAGTGGATCCCAAAAACAAGGGTGGATGAAGTCGTAATAACTCTCGGATGTCATCTCCAACATCTCCAGGGGGTCTCTCCCTAGCACATAACTCATGCTCGCATGGTATAACCACCCAATGAACTGACTCACCCTCTTGATCATCATGACCCTCCACAGACCTAGGTGGAGGAGTCCTACTCCTCTCTGTACCAACTGCTCTCTCATTCTCTAAAACATGTGCTTCCCTTTTGGGAACCTGCTGCTAAACTATGGGTGGTAGTCTCTACTGAATCACTCCAATCAGATTTTGGAGAACATCCATAATATCCTGGTTAGGGTTTGGAGGTGGTGGAGGTGGATCCTCCTGTCCTGCCCCCGCATGGGGAGCTCTACGACCTCTACCTCGTTAGTTATCTCTAGTGACTGTAGGCATCCTACACAATGATTTAAGTTTATAGTGAGTTGAACCGTAATGGGTTAGGTTCCTTGGGTTGAAGCACTGGCTCTGATACCAAAATGTCATGCCCAAAACTAGGGAAAAACACACACACAATTTTTTTTTTTAAAAGCACATAAGTACGAACAACTAACAATGGCTGAGTTGGAAGGGTGATAGCAAGATAGAGTTAACCTATGAATTACAAGGTATATATGTAGACTAAGTAAGGGTCATGCCACAAACTGATCTGGAATAGGGTATCAACTGGTTCCTTGGGTTAAATAAAAACTCAACTTAGGTTGATCTAACTCAGATACCATGTTTAAAAATTAGAATGGTAGTTAGTGGTTATGAACACATGTTGGTCTAGGGTTCCTTAAAGCTTATTAAACTATTCACCTAAATTACAACTGAATCTGTTCAAGTCTAGCTCCGGTTAACATTAACTACTAGCTCGAGTCCCGTCAGATACATACTCTACTCCCAATCATTCATGAAATATTTAACAACTAACAAAAGTAAAATTGAACAATAATTTCACTATATCAACAACTATCAATTAAAAAATCAAATCTAAGACCAATTCTGATTTCCTAGCCTACTAAACATCATTAATAAAATTATTCTCTTATGATAAAACACATGCATTCGTAATCCATCAATTCCTAACATACGACTTTAAATTAACCTTTCATTTAGACATTTGAAATATCTCCTAACACAATATTTAAATTTATGTTTAATTACAATCGAGTATAAACCCTAATCCCCTTGAACACAATAGAATATATTCCCTTTTTTTTTGTAATAGTAAAATTTATAATACCATTACCTATACATTCGATTTACTTAATTAATTCCGCTTCTCTAATAGGCAAATCACATTATTAGACAAAATTATCTATATATTAGATTCACAAAACTTACAATGATAAAATACCCTAATGTTAAGGTTCCATCTAAAAGATTAATTACTATATTGTTAAGTGGTTCCATCACCAATTTAAAATAAAAACATATTAATAAATCCACCCATTCACAAAACACTATAGTTATTTTCCTAAAAATTATGCTACAATAAAGAAAATTAGTTTATATACCTAAAACCACTACATAAATATTGATTAAATCAAAGGGAATAGATCTCATTTACCAACTTAATTATCTACTAGTTACTAACTAATCTAATCTAACTATCTAAAGCTTACAACATCAATAAATCTATATAAATGAATAACATACTTCTTAAAATTCATAATTAAAACAAAACAATAGGGAATAAACCTAATTAACAACTTTAAACTATCAACTAAAAGCCCCTAACTCTATTCTAACTACCTACTAATAATAAATCTATCATCCACTAACCCCTAGCTAGCCACTAACAAATAGTCCCTTTTTATTTACATGGCAAAACAAATGCGAGTGCAAGGGTTTCGAAATCAGCAAAAGGGGAGAGTGCAGGATGACAAGACTAGCACTGGCCCACCATACTACCTACTAAATCATCCCTCTCTAAAATATTTCGCATGGAAAAGTGAAACCAAAAAGGTGGCATGGGATTTTAGCAAGGAGATGGGGATGTAAGGTTTGCAGGGCCCACCACCTTAGGCTTCCTTTCCCCAAGTAAATTTTTCATGAAAAGAGGAGGAGGGAGTTGACCTTGGAAAAAGGTCATGTCAGAAATTTTTTGTAGAGCATGACAGCAAGAAAAATGGGGGCGCATCCCAAGTAGTGCAGCCCTCTTTGATAAAGTGATTTAATTTTTTTGACTCAGCACAATAAATATTTATGCAAAAAGGTGAGAGATCAAGGTCGGACCCATGGGAGGTGTAATAGCAAAGTGAGTATAGTTTAGTAAATTTTATTAGAGGGAAACACTTTTGGGAAAGGAATATTCTCTGTGGTAAGAGAATATTTCCTTTCTCATACAAATTTTAGAGAGCTTTTTATGCTCTAAATCTAGAAATGCAATGGGCTTTGTTATAAGCTCTTACATTTGATTTTCTTGGTTCTTTTTTTTTTTATAGAAGATCATAGTGTGTACAAGGATAGGTTTATTGAACAATATACAAGAGGGACCAATAGTATTTACTGAATTCCATAATAACATGCTAACTAATTGGATTTGATGTTGATTTCAAATTTATTTCTCCTCAAAAGTTGAGGATTGAAATGCAGATTTCTATTGAAGAAAGTTGAATCTAGGAGGTTTTCAAGATGTAAAATTTCTTAAGATTGAAGCAAATGAAACTATAATATTGTTCTTCTCTTTCAACATTAGGTATCATTCTATTCATGGATGATTAACTTCTTTTTTTTTAGGAAATAGAATGCAATATTCATGGACTAAGGATTCTATCTTTTACAACATGATAAGCTTACAATCTACATTACAACATTTCAAAATGATAAATTTACACAATTCTTGAATGGTACAAAACATATTTTACTTTAATAGATCATTACATAAGAAGGACCTTTCAAACTATAAAAAAAATTTCAATACAAGAGTGTCTATGCAACATTGAAGTTGCTTGCACACAACTACTCCAAATAGGGGTTCCTTTCAAACTTCATTCTCCATCTTCATGACCTCAAAAACCTAAAAATTTCATGAGGGATACCATGGGAAGCTCACCTCCCAACCAAGGCCTCAAGGAAGCCACCCCCGAGTTTGGAGAACAAAGGCAAAATAAGGTTTCACATCCAAATTTTTACAACATTCTCTATACACAAAAAATAACAATAAACTCCCAATCAAGGTCTCACAAATGAGTTTTAAAACCCATTGAAGTAGGGTGAAGGTGGGCTTTTCTAATGAGGAGAATGTCATTTCAATTTCTAAATTTCTCAACAAGAATTTTCCATGCCTCTCCAAGGCTATATTGACAATGCTTCCATTTACACATTGGCCATTTCTAGGCCAAAATGCAATATTTCCAACATGGCTTCATGGAGCCTTTACTTAATGAATTTATCCCTCTTCTCCAAGAGAAGAGACTCTCACTACAATGGGGAGTCCAACTAACCTCTTCACCCAAGGCCACTTCTTCCCTTCCCAAAAGGTGAGTAATGCCTTCACTCCCATGAACAACACTCCCAATTCAAGGAAACAAAGGGTGATACAAAAAATCTAAATGCATTCCCTACCCAACACATGACAAAAAAAATTTAAATACTACAACACTACACAAGATTACATACATGAATCTCATACAAGATCTCATATTCATAAAATAATACATCAAATTTTCTTGCAACAAATCAAGCACTCCATGGCAAGAGAAACCAACCTTTCAATTGTGTTATGGCAAAATAAACTTGAGAAGATCCCAAATCCTTATCTTTCCTCCTTCCAAAACCCTAATTGTCTCTAAAATTAGAGAGTGGGTGAACACCCACTAAGTCTCCCAAAACCCTCTAAAAAGACCTCCAAAAGTGCACTCAAGAACTAGCAATGATGAGATATGACAACTAGCCTTTTTGTCTCCCCTCTTAATTGTGAGGTTAGCAAGGAGTGTGGGACAAGCTAGATGTATGAGACCATCTCTATTTTCGCCACTTTTGAAAGGTAGGCATTTTAGAGAGTCAAAATGGTGACCTAGGTTTCTCCCATAGGTAAAAAGTAACCCTAACCCAAGGTACCCCCTTAGGGTTAACTAATTTTGGTCAAAAATACACTCTATGGTCACTTTTAATCCCTCGAAAGTACCCCTAAGGTTCAAATCCGAGTTCCAACATGATGTGATCCCTACAAGGCATCTATATGCAAGTGATTAATATAATATCAAAAAAAGTTAAGTTTTTCTTGCCCAAGCCCTAAATGACATGTCACTATCCACATGGACAACACAAGTGTCAAGTGACACCAACAAAATACACATCACATTCACAATGACATGTCCAAACAATAACATAAATTTAAATTGTTAACACATTTTCAGATTACATTTACAACAAGGGTCACATTACAACGAGGTTTCAACCCCTTATTGGATTAAACCTTGGCTTACTCAATTCACATGTGTTTAACCCTGATTCTCCAAAAAATTCCATGGTTCCCATTCCTGCACACTAAACTTTGAGCATCAGTAGTCCAAGATGATAAAATTACATGCAATATATATATTTTCAAATTATAATTTGCAACATTAATCTATAAGCAGAATTAAGCCTCCAATTGAAATTTTCATACATAAATTTTTAAAACATAAGAATTCCTTAATCACCATGACATAACATCCATAAAATAGTCAAGTCTAATCATAATTCAGTCTTCTCATCAATTCACTAATCTAAACATATATAATCAAAGTCAACCACCTGTTCTAGGTCTAATCTATGTCAAAATGTAATCCATACAATATAATCATCATCATATCATAATATCATGAGTCCCTGTCGGGATAATAAAAAGTGTATCAATGTATCAAAACATAAAGTGTCAAAGTGTTATCAAACAGTAAAGCTATGATGGGTCAGGGTGAGGTCTCACATATTAGACCTAAAATTAGATCAAATAATACCAAATCTATCTATAGTCCATAAAATATAGGATGTGGCTAGATCCTTGGTAGCGAGAAATATGGAGATATATGAGAGTTCTAATCCCAAAGGATTTTTGTCATTGTAGTTAAAGAACCTTGGACTTAGTTGCATTGGGGAAATAAACATGTTGGTATGTAGATGCTAGTCTAATGATTGATCAAAAAGAAAATACAAAAACATTTAAGACACATAATCAAATATATACATTTTTAATATTTAAGAGACTAGATTAAAACATCATTTCATTATGAGGAGGATCTACCCCAACAAGTTCTAGGATAGATGACCAAGTAGCCAAAAAAAATAGTAAAATATTTACGTGTACATCGCGAGTGAACTATCGAGAGCAGCATTGAAAAAAAATTAGAATAAGAGTAACCTAGCCTCGTGCACCAATAGCACTAAATTGCATTCTAATTTTTCAGACTCAAAAGTTCTTAAAGGAGGAAATATAGTCTCTTTATTAATTGAGTCATCCCATCTATTTCTCTACATCTTTCTCTTCCTAGTAGCACTTGTATTAGTCTTTGTAATCATCCATGTAGCTATGAAATAATTAAAGTTCATCATTGTTTAACTTGTATTTCCTAGTAGGGAAAGAATAGGAATATTTCATGTTTGATTTAAAACCCAAAGAAACTCCCTCTTTCAAAAAAATCATGAATATATTTGGGGATCTCTAACATAGCTAAAAGCTATAACATAATAGTTTGAAGGCGAGTTCACTAGTGCATAAAGGAATGTGCCTTCTTTTACACTCAAAAAAGATCTTCATTCCTCTTTTTCTACAAGAACTCAATAACTTCGCTAGTTAAGAAAATATAAAATTGGTTTAGAGTCACATTAAATACTTAACAATAACCAACTACAATTTTAGTCTGAGAAAATCCAGCATTATCTTTCCACTTCACTGGATAACCAAACATCAAATAATAAATAGAAATAGAAATTTTTTTTATAAAAAAGGTGATGCTCAAATGTATAAGAAAAGCTAAAATATTCAAAAAAATCTAGTACATAACCCACAAGACATTGGAACTTGATCAACAAGTTTTTTGAATTAAAAAAATTCTTTGGTTTAATAGGTTTACAGTGAAGGTGATTAGGATTTTTTCCATTTACAATTTGACTAGTTTAAGTTCCAAACTTTATTAATCCAAGTATAGACATATCCTACGACAACAAGCATGATGCATATTTTTTTTAACTAAGAGAGATAAATTTTGTGTCATCTTGCCAAATAATATTTCCTAACAATTCTCAATCACTTATACCTCTTTAAAGAAAGCTCTAAGGTAGAGCATTCTTGATCATGGAATATGTTATTTTTTGATCCAAAGGTAATTCATTTGTATACTCAGTTTCTCCCAAGGACCAATTTTACCATTGAAAAAAATGTCTTGCAACAGGATAATCCTGAAAGAGTCCTAGGCTTGGGTGGAGGCTAAAGGCTTATCATTTGAAACCACATTCCACCAGATAGATATATTCCCAGGACACTAAAATGGAGCATTACTTACTCTTTCCTTATTCAAAATAAGATTTTATACTTATTCCCAAGCTTTCGATAAGGGGGTGAAGATCATCGAGCCATAAGCTCTAACATTGAACTATCCAAAGAGAATATCCTAAATGTAAATTTGGCTCCAATGATTTAATTTTTTGGTTTAGAAAGTTTTAAATGTTTTTATTTAAAACTTTCCAAGGCTTATTACCTTGTATAGATTTGAAGATACATTTAGAGGAAAGGGTATTGTCTTTGGTTTTTAGGGTATGTGAAAGATCATGAGGGGCCAAAAAGTGGCAATGGGAAAAATGTGTTTTCTATTGTGCCAAGCACGCCAAAACCTACTTTGACTTTTTGTATGGGTAAAAAAAAAATTAAATTTGGTTTGGTAATGCCAAACCAAATTGGATATCTATTAATATTGGATATATGATCCAAATTAGATATCCAATCCAAATCGGATATCTATTTTGAATAAATTATTAAAACTCATTTTAGTAAAATGGGCATAACTTTTGCATTTCTTATCAAAATTCTGATTTTATATAGGGGTTGTAAAGGTGATTCAAAGACCTACAATACATATAAGGTAATTTTATTGTATTATAGACCAAAAATTAATTATAATTATTTGAAGTTAAGTCTTAATTTTGAAACTTGTTATAATCACAATGGTTTCATACAAAATCATTATTTTTCAATTCAATTTTGCTTCCATAAGAATTGAAATATGAAAAAGTAGTAAATAAAAAAAAAAATGTTATGTACTAATGAGGCTAAATTTTTTTCTAAAACATTGTATAAGGTTCCATTTTTTCTTTGATCCTTTGCACACCTTTCCCAAAATGACCTAAGAGAAAATCTCTCTCTCTCTCTCTCTCTCTCTCT
>MU226986.1:5563173-5576320 GCA_018584345.1 Thuja plicata
TATATATATATATATATATAGCAACAACAATACATGTTTCAAGTAGTTTCTCAATCTGCATTTTTGCATAAGTGTAAAACAAGTTGAACATGCCTACTTTGTTGAATAGATCACCTTGGTGATAAATATGATAAAAGAGAAAATTTATTCAAGGAAAAAAGGAAAGATTTCTACAAAGGCTATTAAATCTAGCATGAAATATATTAATACATATGTAATTTTCAACAATCAATGATATATAAGTTCACTAAACTTGCAACAGGTGGAATAGTTTTATTTTACAGACATTGATATCCATAGTCAAACACATGCACTCATATATATATATGAAGGAAATAGATCATAGTGTGGGGCTATAAAGTAAAACTAGATACAAATACATTGACATTAAGAGGATCTTGACCATGAAAGAACATTAAGGCTAGTGAAAGGACACAAATTAGCTAGTGCAATCCTTGAATATAACACACCTCAAGTTGATATGAATAGCTACTATCATTTACATACTCTTTGTTGGTGGTTTTTTATGTTGTGACTACTAGAAAAAAACTCTTTCATTCTACAATAGATCTTTAGGAGTAGCCAACTCTAACTATTTAGCAAAGGAATGAAAAGGACCAATTAACGAGGATGCATAACCATCCTTCTATGCTTTAAGTTTTTCAAAACCAAGGGGGGGATACCCTCTATTACCTTAAAATATTCTCTATGATACTAATCAAGAAGAGATCTCATATAGGCTCAACACAACCAAGAGATACTAGGGAACCGGCTAATTACCCATTGAACATCAACCATGAAGTTGAACATGAGATTGGTAGAATACAACAAACATTAAAACATTAGATATGTCAAGTTTATATTTAAGTTTGCATAATATAGTCAAAACATAACTAGACATGCATCAACACTGAATATACTAATCTCTAATCAGTGCCTTATACATAGGGAAATGCTTCTAGTTCAAGAGTAGAGTATAGAAAACAACTGTTGTCAAAGACTCAAAGCCATAAATATAAATTCTCTCAGACCAAACACTACTTATAAGATCCTCCCGTAGACAAAAAAATGAACCTATGCCACATCCATAGCATCATTTAATCTAATCCTAGAACATAACTAAAGACTAATGACATATACATAGATAAACTCTATGCAGTAAATCAAAAAATTAAGAATTCAAAAGACAGACACCAAGAAGAGACTTGAATTGGAGAAAATTTGTATTAAGTATGATGATTCTTGCTTCTGTATCAATCTGATCTAAAACATTACCACTTCAATCATATGCAAAAGATCTGAAAACTTCTATTATATTCTCAATATAGTCTAATACAATCTATCATCTATATCCCTATAGAACCAAAATACAACTGGAACCAAGCCAAAGAATTGGAACCTATGGAGACCTCAGCCTCAAAAAAATTGGAACCTCTATACAAAATAGAAAATCAGAATATATTGGAAAAGAGAAAACTCCTGATTCTTTCTTCAAAAAACACTTATCCTTTCCCCCCCAAATATCTTTTTAAAATATCCTTCTATCTTCAACCACCAAAATCTGATTTTATCTGCAATCATCATCTTTTCCTCCTCAAAATTTGAAAATCCTAGGAATGCCTTTGAAATCTGATTTAATACACTTTTCCCTTGCCTTTGCAAACTATTCCAAAATCCTCTCGTGAATGTATATTCAATTGTAAAATAATATTATTCTAATATTTTGTGCATTTATAATCTAAGGTTTTGTGTATTTATTTCATTTATTTGCACTTTAATCTTACTTTATTTCAGCACACTATTCCCTTTTCTACACTCTAATTTCCTTTTTCTCCCTTTTGCTGCACAGACCACTAGATCATGCCATGTGTCACCTCTTTACTAGTCTGGAAATCCACCTGGACACCTACACCATCTTCCTATGCCTGGACCCACCACCTATCGCAATGCCACATGTCGGCTAGGTGCACTTCCTTGAAGATTAACTTTTGATCATCTTTCCTTCAAGCCATTGCGCCAACTATTGATTTCTCTATCTTAGGATTTGTACCCATGTGAGATGCCTTGATGTAACACAAGGCCTTGCTATCCTACCCAATCCTCCACTAGGGTCTTCAATAGGAATTTTATTAAGCCTAGGTAGGATTCTTCACTAACCCTAACCTTCAAGGATCCCTCTCTCAAGATCCCGCTCAACTTCTGCCTAAGTACACCAACAAGAAAATCAAATTACTTCAACACCTAGCCATAGTGCTCTTCTTTCCCATCTTCACAAATTGATCCAAACTGATCAATAATTATTCCATATGGAGAGGTATTCTCCTATATTTTTAATTGGATCCAATCCAATGTCCACAAACTCCCTTTTCACTAAAACCCTAAACGAGTTCCAAGAACAAAGAAAAATTCACCCAAAATAGGGCTACAAGCATTAGGCCTAATTAGGCTCTTTTTCTGCAATAACTTGTAAAAATCCTTAACAAGTTATAAAAATAACAATGGATACTGATACTCTTTATCAAGACACTAAATATTTTCTAGGTCTTGTTTCCCAAAAGTGTCCGTATAGTGACTCCTATAACCATGCCTAAAAAATTAGGGTTTCTAAGCATTAGGTCTGTCTGCACAAAGAAACTTGTTTCTTGCACTCAAAACTATTCACCCAAACTTATCCTTCAAATTGGATCTCCTCTTCACACCATTCTATCTATCCATAATCACTGATTGAAGCAATGAATGTTTTCAATCCCTTCCATTAGTTCTGCAGCTTCATGTGATCCCTAGCCATGCAACTTTGGCTCGCCTAGGGAATCACATTAAAATTAGCTCCCATGCTTTCCAAGGCCCCTCCTTCACTGTAAAATATGTACATTGAGTCATCTCCCTAATCCCAAAGGCCCATGCAAACTCCATAGTGGGAAGAGGACTTATGACCCCATTTCCAGAAGTGGCTTGGTTCAGACCAGCGACTAGTTAGAAATCAAAAAAATTTAATAAAATAACTAAAACAACACCAAATAGAAATATACCACCACAAAAAATCTTAAAACATGCTACCCTAACATAATCAAGAGTTATATTAAGCAATCTAATCCAAGTAAGTACAAAATTCTCAGAAATACAAGAACTGTAACTGTTTCATTAATCACACAGTCCGTACAGTAGCTTCTAAAAATCAACCAACCTATTCACAAGGTCAAGGAAGATCTAATATATGTGTCCCAAGTCCCTAGCCTAAAATTTTAGATAGTTAAGGAACCACCTTGACCAAAAAATACAATCTTGCAACAAATGTTGTCAATGTTGTCAATGACAACATTGACAACTTTTACATATTTTTGGGAACTTGACACAAAACATGAACATACATCAAAAGAACTTAACCAAAAGAATAATTATGCTAATTAGACATAAAATAGGCCTTGTGCATCCCTAATTGTCCAATTTGACCCCTGGATGGATCATTTACCACTATTGCTCCAATATTGGCCATATGGACCAAATGAGCAACTTTGGACATTACTAAAAATAAAAGAACTAAAGACCTAAGTAGACCTCCTCATCTCACTCAAAACATCCTAGGACCTAAATTTTCCCCTTATTCCCTAGTGGTTTGGATTTAACCACTACAAGCCAAAAACAACTTACAAGCCCTAGGTTACTTTCTAGCCCTACCTAGGTGCTCTTGCACCATACTCCCCCACAAGGGAAAGTTATGTAACTCCTATGAAAAAAAAATCTTCAAAGATGCCCACCTTGTTGAAATATTCTTCTACAATCCATGAGGCTTCTGATTTTTGCCTATTCTTCCACTCTATTAGGTGTTCGATGTACACTTTGTGCCTTGTACTCTTCTTCACTCTTGAATTCAGAACTCTGTTAGCTTCCAACTGTGGCTTGGGAGGTAACACAGTAGGCTCAACATCACCATTGATCCCTTTACTAGTTTGACCCTTCTCATCTATCTACCCTTTAAACTAGGTTAAGTCTTGTACATTTAACACTGGAGAGGTGCTCAAATCTGATGATAACTCTATCTTTTATGCATTAGCCCCATATTTGGCTATGATCTTGTAAGGTCCCACCCTCTTCATCTGAAGTTTAGTAGGGACACCTTTCTGCAACTAAGATTTGTTCAAATGAACCATGACATAGTCACCTACCTCAAACTAAATATTCCTCCTCTTTTCATGCACTTTGGCCTTCAAATTTTTTTGACTGTCTTCTTGACTTGATCCTGTATCTCCTTCATGGTGTGGGTACAGTCTTGGAATAGTCCCAAGGGATAACTGAGAGGTGGGGTGAATTAGTTATCAGCTAGTTTGAATTCTTTTCTCCAATTAAGTACATAATATCATTAAGCATATACACAATAAGATAACACAAAATAGAACACAACAATTTTGGTTATGGGGAAACCAAAATAGGTAAAAACCCCAGTGGGAATTAGTACCCACAAAGAACTGTACTTGAGTATAATAATCCCTTTTAGAAGATCTTACAACCATATTAGGAGTTTATCTTTACAATGCAATAAGTACAGTGACCTAGTTAAGGGTCAGACCCTGTTAAGAGTCTTTTACAAATAACCCTGTTAGGGGTGAGGACACACTATCCAAAAGCACACTGCTAAAATGATGGAGGCTACAACCTTTAGTTAAATAGATATACACTATATCTGATAATGAACTATTTGAGTAGACCTGCTATCTTGATCAATTCCAGTGAATTGTATGCACTCTCTAATTCTTCACATAGATCTTTTTCTGATGAATGAAATGGCTTTATTGTCCCAAAACAACTAGCATTCTGCTCTATTCTTTTTGCTGTCTTTTTTCTTATTTTTCACACTTAGTGATCACAAATGAACTGCTATATGTATCTTCTCCAAAAGATATGATCATGTTGGCTATAGGAATCCCTTCAATTCTTCTCTTGTCATCTAAACTAAGCACGCAACCTAATTAGAACCACTCAACTCAAAATGAATAGACGCATCGCTTCACATAGTCGGCTCCACCAAAATTACCCAAACATCACGTTGCAGATGAAACATGATTAGCACCTTTGGTTAATTATCTTTGACTCATAATGAAACATGAATTTGAACATGCACATCCCATAGATAGGTGCAACTAAAGAATCAATAAAATTACTGTCAGCTTTCTGAAAACAATCCTCTGAAACTGTGGCTAGTAAACAGAGTAACATAACTAAACTATAACTAAACCTCTAAATCTGCATGTATGAACATGGTATCATAACTATATCTGAAACATAAAAACAACCATGCAAGGCTTGAACATATCCATACTGAAAACTGAATACAGTACACTGTTGTATACTATATGTTGTCATCAATGACAAACATACAGTCAACTATTTGCACAAAGGCAAATCTCCAACATGAAGTCCTTATCATGCCCACTTATGTAATCTATGCCTCCAATATCCCTAAGCTCATAGACACCCCTTGGGTACATCCCATAAACTATCTCAAATGGGCTTCTTCCTGTCATTTTGTTCTTACTGTCATTGTAGGCATATTATGCTTGGGGAATAACCACATCCCATGTTTGACCATACTCCTTAGTTAAGCACCTCAATAGGTTAACCAACACTCTATTCAAAACCTTAGTTTGGTCATCACTCTGAGGGTGGTAAGCTAAACCAAAAGACAAGTTGGTTCCTAATATTTTCCACAATTTTTTCCAGAAATGGTGCATAAATTTCACATCCCTATCTGAAACAATACTTAGGGGTAAGCCATAAATTCTGACAATCTCTTTAAAAAACAAATATGCTATATGACTAGCATCATGTGTAGTCTTACAGGGAATGAAATGTCCCATTTTACTAAATCTGTCAACCACCACATAAATGCTATCATGTCCTTGCTTTGTTTTGGGTAGACCTACTATGAAGTCCATTCTCACACACTCCCATGGCATGTTAGGGACTAGTAAAGGTTGATATAAACCTGCATTATTGATTCCTCCTTTGGATTTCATGCATATGGCACACTACTCCACATACCTTGTAACATCTCTTACCAATCTTGGCCAATGGTAGAACCTTTGCACAAGTTCCAAGGTTTTGTTCATACAAAAGTGACCACTCAAACACCCATTTTGTTTCTCCTATATGATATTCTCTCATGGAACCTTTTGGCACACATAACTGATTTCCCTTAAATAACAATCCATTTTACAAAGTAAAATTAGAAAATTTTCTATGAAGATGATTCTGAATATTAACACACATCTTGTATGCTTCCCCAAAACCTTCATCTACCTTGTGGAGATATTTGAAAATATCAATCCCAATGCTATTCAAATGAATTTCTTGGACTGTCAAAAGTCTCCTTCTTAGTGCATCTGCAACCTTGTTTAATTGCTCTTTCTTATGCTTAATTGTAAATGCGAATGCTTGAAAATACTCCATCGATTTCAGATGTCTATTTCTTAATTTCTCCTAAGTATTTATGTAACTAAGGGCTTGGTTGTCAGTGAACACAACAAATTCCATGCGCAATAGATAATGCTTCCACTTTCTAAGGGACTGAACAAAAGTATATAGTTCTAAGTCATAAGAAGAATATTTCTTCTTAGCTTCATTTAATTTCTCACTAAATAAGGCAATTGGCCTACCTTCTTGACTCAATACACCCCCTACTGCCATTCCACTAGTATCACACTCAATAGTAAACAATTTATCAAAGCTTGGAAATTGTAGGATAGGTTGAGTGGCTACGTGTTTCTTCAACAACTCAAAGGCTTTCTCTGCTTCTAAGTTCCACCTAAACTTATTTTTGACTCCACCCTTAATGGTATCTAATAAAGGAGCCCAAATACCACTAAAGTTCCTGATAAATTTCCTATAAAACTGGGATAAGCCATGAAAAATTCTTACCTCAATTGCTGTGGTAGGTGGAGGCCAGTTTAGGATAGCTACCACTTTGTCTTGATCCATCTTCAAAGATCCTTTAGATACTACAAAGCCCAAGTATACTAGTTCTTACTTGAATAACTCACATATTTCAAGGTTGATTGCCAATTTCTCTTCATGTAATCTCTGCAACACTATCTCTGCATGCATGATATGTTCCTCCTTGGTCTTGCTGAATATTAGTATATCATCAAGATATATGACTACAAACTTCCCAGTGAAGTCCTTGAGCATTTCATTCATGAGCCTTATGAATGTTCTCAGAGCATTTGTGAGGCCAAATGGCATCACAAGCCATTCATATAACCCATATGTGGTCTTGAATGTCATTTTCCATTCATCCCCTTCTTTCACCCTAATTTGGTGATAACCAATCTTCAAATCCAACTTGGTAAAGTACATTTCCCCTCCAAGGAAATCCATGAGATCCTCAATCCTAGGTATAGGGAACCTATACCTTATTGTAATTATGTTTATAGCCCTTGAATCTATGCAAAGTCTCCATTTTCCTCCCTTCTTGGATGCCAATGCAACCGGGACTACACATGGGCTTATACTCTTTTTGATCAAGCCTTGATCCAAGATTTCTTGTACTTGCCTTGCCACTTCCAAATTATGATCAGGGGTTAGCTTATAAGCTGCCTTATTAGGCATAGATGCACTAGGAACAAAGTCTATCTGATGACTTATTACCCTCCTAGGAGTTAAGGTAGTAGGAGTTCCATTACTCACTATGTCTTTATACTTCTCAAGTAATTCTTGTATCTCTCATGGTGATGGCTCCTTGATTGGCTTCTCTTCCTCCTTAGGTCTTAGCACAATAGCATACCCTTCATTCTCATCATTCTTGAGATCCCTCACAAACTCCTTTCCACTACACAACATGATGTTAGGAGTCTTGGACTGTGGCTCCTCCTCTTCTATAAAAGACTGAATCTTGAAAGTTCTTCTTCCTTTCTTGAATGTGATAGAATTCTCCTTCCCATCATACACTGCCCCATTGTTAAATTTCCAGTGTCTTACTAGCATAAAATGACAAGCATCCATTGGTAAGATGTCACACAATAGCTTTTCCTTATACCCTGCTATAGAGAATTCCACCCATGTCTTTTCATTTACCAATACACTTTGGCCTTTGTTAATCCATGTCACCTTATAGGGATTTACATGGGGTACTTTGGTCAACTTGAGTTTATTGACTACTTCCTTAGAGATAATATTATCAGTGGAGCCAAAATCCATTATCACCTTACAAACTTTGCCAAGGATCTTACATCTTATCCTAAACAAAGCCCTCCTATGCTTAGTTTCATCCTTGACTGGTTGTCTTATCAACACCCTCCTAAACATTAAGTTTTCACCCATCTCTGAATCTAGATGGTCAATCTCATGTGCCTTAACACTTGAAGTGTCCTCATGAGCATAAGCCACTCTTTTATCATGATTAGAATTAGTCAGCTTGTTAGTGTTAGTAATAACTGAGAGGGGGGGTGAATCAGTGACCTCAAAAATTTATCCTTTAAACTTTAATCCACTAACCAATACACCTTAGATTATTAAGTCCCTACAAGAGGTATGCCTTGAAATAATTGAAATAATTAACTATTTGTTAGTTTACCTTGTCTGTCCTTATTCTCCTTGATTATCGATAAGCAGTAAAACTTATTTACCGAAGCTCAGTAAATATGCAAAGTAAACCAATCAATCCAGAAATGCATATGTGAAATGTAAAACAATAACATAATAAACCATACACACATAACACATGGATTTTAACATGGAAACCCTGTTAAGGGAGAAAGTACTGGGATCGGTACCCCAAATTTTCACTCTTCTGAAGTGAGCCCTGTTAGGAGCCAACCCTATTAAAGGTTACAAACACATGGTTAAGTGTGACCTTGTTAGAGGATTTTTATACATAGGTTGTCACTTAGTATCTGGCATCTATGCTACCATCCTTGAATCATCCTTTAGACCGTCAATAGGCTTTATGCTAATCTTACTACCATTCTTGAATCAACCTCCTTCTTAGACTATCAATAAGCTTTGGGTAAGATCGATGATACTATCATGAATCAACCTTTTTGGTAATCTATTAGGATACACCTCAATTATAGAAGATGGTTAAGTCCTGCTCTATTAAGAGACTTAATGCTTCAATGGTTAAACTAAAACACAATGACCTATTTCTGATGCAACTTTGAATTGTAGATATTCAAATCTATTTACGTATAATACCTCTTTGATCAATGTATCAATTCAATTCCTTTGTGCTTCTGACTTTCTTCTCTATAATGTTGTGCTTCACTGTTCGTCGGTGTCAACAAAATTCTTTAGCTCTCCCTTAGCTTGATTGATCAGGACTATATGAAGTTTATCCTTCACCAGTTTCTCTTCAGCATCTTCTTTCAATTCACTCCCCTGTGTATCTGATTTCTTGTGGAAATGAATTATGCTTGTCTCTTATATAGACATGATATTCCTTTATTTCTGATTCTTGATTCTTGGCAAGAAAAACAATCTAGCCAATTTGATTTATAGCTTTAAATCCTGATTTAGCTTGTAGTTATCTTCTTGCCAACTGTATAAATCAATTGCTTAACTGTGGTTGAATAAAACAAATAAAACAATCAGTTAAGTCTATCCTTAAGCTCTACCAGCTAGATATTTTTTTATTTTCTGATCTCTCTATTCTGTCGGTCAATTCTATAGTTCATCGTCGGTGACAACTGTCAGTTTCATCGATGTAACTTCATTTAGCTTCAGGATCTCTGTCCATCCAGAATCGTTGGATTTTTCTCATCGGGAAATACTATCTTCTTTCTCGTCAGGCATCACTATGACTTTATCTCTGTCTTTATCGATGGTGTGCACTCCATTGGTGTGGTATGTCACTTAGTGAATGCTTGACTTTTATGCATTACTGAAAGCATAACCTCTATTGCATTGATTCTCTGAAGTCTTTGGAATTATGTGTTTGACCATACAGATGATATCAAGTTGACATCAATGACAATAAAAACCACTAACTGGTTTAATGTTTTTCATCATCTTCAACTTAACATTATCAAACATTCAATTAGTTACATGTCATCAATCTCTCCCTTTGGCATTGATGGAAACATGCTATATTATCACAGTATACTATTTCTAATACAACATGAAATACACTTTTTGAGATTCATCAAATTACCAAACAATTTGTTTTCATAACTGATAAAAATGTTTGACCACCGGTAAGCTCTGTGTTAGCTTAGATTTGATTCTTGCAGCTTTCTATGTTTGTTTTGATGTGTTGCGTCCTCTGTTTGTGATAATTTCTCTCTTTTGACGTTTCTACTTCTTGATGTCACTATCTTTTATTTGCAACTTTTATACAAATTCTCTCCCTATGGATATGATCTCTCTCTATTTGGAGTAATCTGATAATGAATAGTTTCTGATGATAATATGGATTCATTCTCTCCCTTTGACAACAATGCCAAACAAATATTTGTCAAATATCTAACATTTTGTAAAATAATTTCTTCTATCCATAAAATATTCCTTTAATTTCCCTTATCTATCATCAATATAACAATATGTTCTGGTGCTCAGTTCTAATATATGCCTTTCTGTATATAGATGTAGCTTTGAAGTTCATTTTCTACTTGCATCAATCATGAATGATATTCTGATAATAAATGGACGATCCAGCCTTCAGTCCTTTTACTAACTGGTAGACATGAGTTTGACCCCTAGCCTTTTTCTCAAGTATTCAAATTTATCCTTGGGCAGTGGCTTGGTGAAGATATCAGCCAATTGTTCTTTTGACTGCACATATTCAAGTATGACCTCTTTTTCTTGAACTTGTTCTCTTAAATAATGATACTTGATGGTAATGTGTTTAGTCTTCGCATGCATGAATGGATTCTTGGAAATATTTATTGCACTAGTGTTATCACAATAGATAATTATTGGTTCTATGATCTTCATATGCATACCTTCCAGCAACTATTTGATCCATGCAATATTTGAGCAGTTTGCAGCAGCAACAACATATTCTACTTCTACAGTAAACTAAGAGATGCATCGTTGCTTCTTGCTACTCCATGTGACAAGTCCGTCACCCATAAAGAATGCTCCTCCAGTTTTTCTCTTTCGGTCATCAAGATTTCCAGCCCAATCAACATCGGTAAACACTTTCAGTTCAAATTTGCCTTCTCTTCTATACCATAAGCCCAATTCCTCACTATTCTTTAGATATCTTAGAATTTTTTTCATAGCAGTTATATGTGATTCCCTGGGGTTAGCAAAAAATCTAGCAACAATTCCTACTGCATGTACAATATTTGGTCTATTGTGTACAACATACATGAGTTTTCCTATCATTGATCTATATAGAGTTTGATTTACCTTTGTTGTCTTGTCTTCCTTTGTTAATTTTCATCTAGTATCCATCGATGTTCCAACAAGTTTGGAATCTTCTATCTTGAATATTTTTAGGACTTATTTGATGTATTTGGACTGTGTAATAAAAATACCTTCACTTTGTTGAATGATCTGTAGACCAAGAAAGGACTTGATCTCTCCAAACATAGACATCTCAAATTATTTGCTCATATCATCAACAAATGATTTGCATAGAATATCATTTCCTCCAAATATGATGTCATCAACAAATATTTCAGCAATCAATGTGTTAGCATTAGTATCTTTTTTCAAATAAAGATTATTGTTTTCACTAGTCCTCATGAATCCAATACTTATTAGATAGGATTGAAGTTATTCATACCAGGCTCTAGGAGCTTGTTTCAATCCATACAAGGCTTTGTGAAGTCTACATACCATGTTCCTCTTGTCTGGATTCACAAACCCTTCTGGTTGTTCAATGTATACCTCTTCTTCAAGTATTCCATTTAGGAATGCTAACTTGACGTCCATTTGATATAATTTGAATCCTTTATATGTAGCATAAGCAAGTAGAATTCTTACTCCTAGCCTAGAAATGGGTGCAAAGGTTTCTCCATAGTCTATACCATCCTCTTGTGCATACCCCTCGCATACTAGTCTTGCTTTGTTCCTTATGACTTCTCCATTCTCATTCAGTTTGTTCTTGAATATCCATTTTGTACCGATGACATTCTTGTCATCTGGTCTTGGTGCAAGTGACCATGTCTTGTTCTTCTCAATCTGTTCAATCTCATCATTCATAGCACTTATCCATTCTTCATTATCTAGTGTGTCATTGATAGATTTTGGTTCAAACCCACAAATTAAGCAATTTGAGTTTAAAGACTTACTTCTTGTTCTTGTACCAGCTTTCTTATCTCCTATGACCTGGTCCTCTAGATGGTTCCTTCTTACATATCTTGCAAGTACAGGTACATCTCTTTGTGTATTAGTTTGATTTCCATTACCTTGCGCATCATTTTGATCATTATCCTGACCATCGGTAACAACATTCTGACCATCGATTGCAACATTATGTTGTTCTTGATTTAAGCACTGTTGCTCGGGTAGAGTTATGGGTCCTTCATAGTATAAAAACTTGTTGTATTCCTTAGGTTCTTTTGTGCTTTCCAGTTCATTATTTTCTGAAAATTCATCAATCTTCACATTTGCACTTTCAACTATTTTGTTAGAAGCCTAATGTAGACATTTAAAAGCTTTTCTTTTGGTGGAATACCCCAGAAAAATACCTTCATCACTTTTGGCGTCGAGCTTTCCATTTCTATTATCTTTTAAGACATAACATTCACTGCCAAATATTTTGAAGTAACCTACATTGGGTGTTTTACCATAACATAGCTCATAAGGAGTCTTCTTTGATTCCTTTCTCAATTATACTCTGTTAAGTGTATAGAAAGAAGTGCTAACAGCTTCCCTCCAAAAGATCTGGGTGATGTCCTTCTCTATCATTAGTGTTCTTGCACAATCAATTATTAATCTGTTCCTTCTTTCAGCAATCCCATTTTGTTGTGGTCTTCTTGGTGTAGAAACCTGTCTTTTTATACCATGCTCATTAAAAAAATTAGTGAATTCATTTGATATAAATTCTCCTCCTCTATTTGATCTTAAACATTTTAGATTCTTACCACTCTATTTTTCTACCATAGCCTTGTACCATTTAAACATCTTGAATACTTCAGATTTTTCTTTTAGAAACATGACTGTCATCATTCTAGAATAATCATCAACAAAGAGAATAAAATATCTA
>MU226986.1:5596813-5632654 GCA_018584345.1 Thuja plicata
TATATATATATATATATACTTTTATCATTTTCTTTTGAAAAGAAATCAGCAGCATGTAAACAACAAGATTACATAGGTAAATATGTTTTTTTTTTTTGTTTTAAAAGTATGGATGTATCTTAGTTTATAAAAGCATGATCTAAATACAATATAAATGAGCAGATTTAATATTTAAAGTCTTTTATATGCTTATTTCTTTTCCTACTAGCTTTCTTTGAAAACATAACAGCAATAGAAGGTAAACATTTTGGATATGGACTTAATATGCATTTCCAAATAAACATGTTTCTTTAAAATAACTAAGTTGAAATTTGTGAAAATGGTTTGAAAGGTACATATATATTATTGATAGAAATTTCTTTCTCTGACTTTCAAATTTATGCAAAAACATTTCTAATGGTACCTTTTGACTTATAAGATAGGAACTTAAACAAAAGTATAAAAATTTATACAAGTAAGCTATATTCAAAACTTTTGATTTCTTTCATTATAGGAAATAAAAAAATAGACTCAAGCTAAGGTTTTCAAATACATTCCTTTCTTAAAATCTATCAAAAATCTTTTTACATAAATGGCTTCTTCCTACTACAAGTAAATTAACTTCCAGCCTTTAAGTCTCTTTACAATGTTCTATTTTTCTTTGTTACATGGCTAACATATGCCTCATAGCCTTTACATAAAGATAACATGATGTTGAGAAAACTATCAACTACATTTTCTTTTCTTCCAAGCTCATTCCAACTTTTAAGTAACTTAAATCTTCAAATCTGCATTACAAAACAAAAATAAGGGAAAACTTGAAACCATGGGGCTACTCTCCACCCAACCTAGGCCTCTGATGAGGCCACCCCTGAGCTTGGGGAACCAAAGAAAGGTGGGGTACATTCATACAACATCAACAAATAAAGAACATGCAAAATTTACATAAAACTCTCATTCCCATAGACTTTCACAAAGGATCACTCAAGGATCCTACTTGAGGTGAAGTGGACCAAGTACCCAAGGGAGAAAGCCATCCCAAAAACATAAAAATCTCAGCCTTCACATGGCTGTCCAAAACACTCTCACTTTCACATTTTCAACTAAAATAACTTCAAACCCTTATGACCCCCAATGAAGCAACAATAAGGGAGGCTTCATGGAGCCCATACTCCATGCTTTTCCCCTCTCCTCCTTGAGGAGAGACTCCACACCAAGGGCTGTCATAACTCCTCCACCCCCAAGACTACTCTTCCCTCCCAAGGGTGAGTGAGTCTTGATACTCCCATAAAAAAAATATACAAGAAGAACAAAATGAAAAGCATTGTAACAACATCAAGTATTACATTAACAAACAAGATTCATCGCTTCCAAAAAGCCCATAAACACAACAACACTCATTTGACAAGAGCACATAAGATTACAAAGGAAAGAGTAATACAAAGTCCACCAATCTAGAATCCAAGCTTAAGAAAGAAAGTTGTAGAAGAGCTCCCTTTTTAGCCAAATCCCTCCTTCTAAGATCACCAACTCTAGCTATGTCCCTAAGTTAGGGAGTGGGTGTTCAAACTCTCAAACTTGGAGAGTTCCCACTAAAAATTCACTAGAAAGCTCATGGGGAGAAGAAAAGTTCTCTAATTGGTCCCTCTTCCCTAAACTGTTACACCTTACCAAAAATGGAACTAAATAAGGAAGCTTCAAAAAGGTGAATTATGTCTTAAAACAAATAAGGAATGGTGGTCTATCCATGTCAAGCCTCACAAGAGTTGATTTTCGTCCAACTTGGGAAATCAACTTTTTGGAAGGGTCACATGGTCAAATAGAGGCTATCCTAGGGTTAAAAAGGCCCTTAACTATTGGTATAACAAGTGATGTACCTAAAAATGACCCCAACACACCCCTGGACACTTCACAACCCCTCTAAAAGTCCACTCTAAGAGTAATTTCGAAATACCAATGAGGTGACCACACTCCCATCTCCCAAACCAAGGTATGTATTTGGGGATTCACTAATGTACTAATCTAGGTAGGTGGACAACCATTCCCAAGATGACATGTCATGGCCTTAAGTACAAAACACAAGTGTCAAATGACACACACAACATTTACACATCACTAGGCCATGTCATATCCACTTAGGCAAAACTCACAAGAAATGAGAATTACATTTAAATATTACACTTCCACAATCATCCAAATATATATACGAATAAAATTATGAAACAACGAGGTCTTGTCTTTCATTAGACGCAACCTTGGCTCAAACTGAGTTCACATTTCCCTTTGTTTGGGTCCCCGGATAAAATACCATGGTTTCTTACCTACACACTCAATTCAAATATCAGTAGTTCAAGGAAATAAATATACATCATAAAGAATTAATAAATATTCAGAATATTAAGGAAATCATCGACATACTAAGTTTATTACTAAAGATCACAAGATTACATCAATCTCATTTTAAGCATATACCATAAGGTAAAATTTACATTGCAAGGAATCAAAATTAAATATCTATTTCTAATAAATTCCAATCTGATCAATAACCATAACATAATCATAATGTATTTCCAAAACAATTGTCTCAGAATAACTATCCATAATAGAAAACATAATATAGTCCATAAGGTGTATCATAAAGCATCATGTGTCCATACATCCAAAATGATCAAATCCGTGACATAACGCATAAAATCCAAAATGTCTATAGTGCATCAAAAGTAAAGTATCATATGCTAAATCTATCATAAGAAGAAAATTGGAAAACTACGATGGGGTTCGGGATGAGGCCTCACAATTATAGAAGATGGTTAAGTCCTATTGTGTTAAGAGACTTAATGCTTCAATGGTTAAACTGTAACACAATGACCTATTTCTGATGCAACTTTGAATTGGAGATATTCAGATCTATTAACGTACAATACCTATATGATCAATGTATCAATTCAATTCCTTTGTGCTTCACACTTTCTTCTTTGTGGTGCTATGCTTCACTGTTCGTCAGTGTCTGTAGAATTCTTTAGCTCTCCCTTAGCTTGATTGATCAGGACTGTATGAAGTTTATCCTTCACCAGTTTCTCTTCAACATCTTTTTTGAATTCACTCCCCCATGTATCTGATTTCTTGTGAAAATGAATTATGCTTGTCTCTTATATAGACATGATATTCCTTTATTTATGATTCTTTATTCTTGATTCTTGGAGTGAAAAAATATCCAGCGAATTTGATTTACAGCTTTAACTCCTGATTTATCTCGTAGTTATCTTCTTTCCAACTGTATAAATCGATTGCTTAATTGTGGTTGAATAAAAGAAATAATACAATTAGTTAAGTCTATCCTTAAGCTCTTCCAGCTAGATATTTTGTCATTTTCTGATCTCTCTGTTCTTTTGGTCAATTCTGCAATTTGTCGTTAGTGACAACTGCCAGTTTCATCGGTGTAACTTCAGTTATCTTGAGGATCTCTGTCCATTGGGCATCATTGGATTTTGCTCGTCGGGAAACACTATCTTATTGCTCATCGGGCACCACTATGACTTTATCTCTATCTTTACCGATGGTGTGCACTCCGTTGGTGTGGTCTGTCACTTAGTGAATGCTTGACTTTTATGTATTGTTGAAAGCATAACCTCTATTCCATTGATTCTCTGAAGTCTTTGGCATTATTTATATGATCGTACAGATGATATCAAGTTGACATCAGTGAAAATACAAACATCTAACTGGTTTAATGTTTTGTATCATATTCAACTTAACATTATTAAACATTCAATCAGTTACATGTCATCAGTTAGGGCATCTATATATTGGATGGCCTAGTTGACCAAAGTTATATCACTTCATACTTTCCAATTATGAGTTAATTCTACCTCATCTTCCTCTGCTAGAACCTCCTTGATTACTCATGCCTTTGTTATATCCCCTTCTTGGAGTACTTTCAGTACTATGCTCTGTCATCTTGTTCTCACCTTGTGTCCTTTTATCATTGCCTCTGCCTTGATAGCCTCCTCTTTGACCCCTTTGATCTCTTCCTCTAGCTCTATTTTTGAGGTTAGTGCCACCCTTCTTCTTGTTATTTTCCTCTACTCTTAGGGATAATTGATGACACCTCTATACTATGGTTGGTTTCCACAAACTAATTTCTTCTTGGATGTCCCATTTCAATCCACCCAAATACCTAGCAAATTTGATTGATTCCTCTTCTTGTTGCTTAGACCTAAGACACAATATTTGGAATTTCTTTGTATAAGAGGCCACATCTAGGTCTTTTTGCTTCAAATTCTATCTTTTCATATGGAGTTGGATCTCATAGTCCTTTGGAAAATAATTCTCCTTTAGCTTTGTCACCATTGCATTCCAATTGGCTATGGGTTGCATACCCAATCTAACCCTCTCATCTTGAAGGTATTTCCACCATGTTAGGGATGACCCTCTGAGTCTTGATTTGGCCACCTTGAGCTTTTGTGCTTCAGTTACTCCTTCAGACTTGAAATGGTTTTCCATTCCTTCAATCCAATCCATTACTACTTCTATATCCATCCTTCCACTAAACAGTGGTATATCTTCCAATGCCTTCCCTCCTAAGGCTTTGATGGATTTTAGGAAGGGATCTTCATTCAAGACAAGGTCTAGTTAAGGGATAAGGTCTTCCTCTAATATCTTTTTACCCATATCACTGCTTTCAACTTCTTTGTTTCTAGCTACTACATTAGCACCTTCTTCTAGCCTTATCTTCATTCCTTCTAAGGCTTCTTCAAGGAGTCTATTCTTCTCCTTTTTTCCCATCCACCTCTTTAGCTAGTTCTGCATTTTTCACCATGATTGACTCTCTTTATGATTCACTAGTAGCTACAAACATACACTGGCTTCCCAAGTCTTTAACTTTCTCTGATACCAATCTGATGTAACACAAACCCTTTCTCTCCTACCCTATCCTCTACTAGGGTCTTTATTAGACATCTTCTTAAGCCTAAGTATGGTTCTTCACTAACCCTAATCTTCATGGATCCCTCTCTCAAGATCCTACTCAACTTAAGTCTGAGTACACCAACAACAAAATCAAATTACTTCAACACCTAGCCATAGTGCTCTTCTTGCCCATCTTCACAAATTGATCCAAATTGATCAATAATTATTCCATATGGAGATTTAGTCTCCTAGATTGTTAATTGGACCCAATCCAATGTCTACAAACTCCCTTTTCACTGAAACCCTAAATGAGTTGCAAGAACAAAGCCAAATTCACCCAAAATAGGGCTACAAGCATTAGGCCTAATTAGGCTCTTTTTCTGTAATAAATTGTAAAAATCCTTAACAAGTTTTAAAAATAAAAATGGATATTGATACCCTTTATCAACACACTAAATATTTTCTAGGTCCTTTTTCCCAAAAGTGTTCATACAGTTACTCCTATAACCATGCCTAAAAATTAGGGTTTCTAAGCATTAGGTCTGTCTACACAAAGGAACTTATTTCTTGCGCTCAAAACTCTTCACCCAACCTTCTACTTCAAATTGGGTCTCCTCTCCACACCACTCTACCTCTCCATAATCAAAAGTTATAGTAAGCAATCTAATCCAAGTAACTACAAAATGCTCATAAATACAAGAACTATAACTGTTTCGTTGATCACACAGTCCGTACAATAGATTCTCAAAATCAACCAACCTATTCAAAAGGTCGAGGGAGGTCTAATATAGGTGTCCCAGGTCCCTATCCTAATAGTCCAAATAGTTAAGGAACCACCTTGACCAAAAAATACAATCTTGCAACAAATGTTGTCAATATTGTCAATGACAACATTGACAACTAATACATATTTTTGGGAACTTGACACAAAACATGAAAAAACATCAAAATAACTTAACCAAAATCATAATTAGTCTAAGTAGACATCAAATAGGCCTTGTGCATCCCTACTTGTCCAATTTGACCCCTGGATGGATCATTTACCACTATTGCTCCAATATTGGCCATATGGACCAAATGAGCAACTTTGGACATTACTAAAAATAAAACCACTAAAGACCTCCTCATCTCACTCCAAACATCCCAGGACCTAACTTGTCCCCTTATTCCATTTTTTTTGGCTAGAACCACTACAAACCAAAAACAACTTAGAATCCCTAGGTTACTTTGTAGTCCTACCTAGGTGCTCCTACACCATGGCTCTCTTGGGTGCCCGTCATGTCACCGCCACCTAGGTCCACCTGTGTGCACCCTACTATCAGCCCTACTACATGTCATGCAGACTCAATGTCTTGAGGATATCCTTCATGCATCTCTCAACTAAGGCATTGCAACTACCATCAATCTGCACTACCTCAGGATTCATGCATGATTTATTGTTTCCTTCACCACTTCATATGCTACCTCACCTTTGTGGGCCCCACCAAAACAATTTTTTATTCCACCGAGGTCGCCTACCTTGCCATGAACCATCACCACAAGCTCCATCTGAGCACATCACCAAGAGCCTCCTAGAGCCTCCTGGATCTTTCTTCATATCACCATATGAGCGCTTTTGCATATATCCATTGATAATTTCCATTTCACAATACATGTGGGATAAATCCCCTTGTTTTTTTTAAATATTTCATCACATGTGTGGTTACAAAACATTGTTTTCTTCCCCTGAATCGAGAGCCCAAACTACGACCATGAGTTTCTTGAGCCATAATCTCTCTAGCTCTCTTCACTTCATATCTCAATGGCAATATTTTACCTTATAAACTCCTAGATGTTGCATTACCCACCAATGTGGGATTAGTTCTTGTTATGTTTTTAAAGACTTGGTACATACATGCCCAACATTTCACTTCATCTCTCAATCAGCACGCCACCAATGAGCTGACCAATGAGCTCATGATCATTTCTTCACATTATATATGAGTGCTGGTATATTTAAACATTAATGATTACCCTCACCCCACGAATGTGGGATAAATCACTTAGAATATTTTGAACAAAAATCACGCACCTATGCCAAAAATTGCTTTCCTTTGACTAGATTAAAGGCTTCCACTAGCACCTCCAAGCACTAACACCAAAGGTGCCTCCGAGTGCTTTACTTTATACTACATTCCTTGCGCGGGCATATTTAAAACACATAAAAAACCCATGCATCATACATGTGGGACATTCATGTTCTGCATTGGCGTGACTGTCAACCAGTCTACATGCTTTCCTTCACATTATTGCACACCATACTTACCTTGTGTATGCTTCCATTTCCTTTCATTTCCCATGAAACCCTTTCTATTTCCATGGCATGGCAGGGAGGACTCTACAAAGGTTGTGGAATGTTTTTTATACCTTCCAATCTTATTTATGTTTTTTGCTATCCTTCATTAAGGCGTGTAACCCCTTTACTTTACCTCCTTCCATTCACAGTCCCCTTGAATTCATGCATAGCCTCCCTCGATCATTACACGTAGCATTTGGTGGAGTCAAATCTTTGCTTTAATTACCTCCCATTTTCTTGCATAGACAAGTAATATGTTGCCAATATTGTGAAATTTTGTCTTGTACTATGCATTGGTGTTTATGGACATCCAAACCTTGTCCCAATGCTTCCATATTGACCCGCGCAAGTTGAAGAATTTGTGGCTTTACACCACATTTCCTTGAAATTTTCCAAAGGTCTCTTCATTCATTGTATGCATATTCTAGAATCATTCATTCCATGAGATGAAAACTCACCATGGCATTCTATCAAACAATTTGAAATTGGAATTTTCCTACATACCACATTAGCATATATCCACTGGTAATCAGATTGCTTGGAGAGCTCCTTTGCAAAATGTGCAGTAGATCCAAATGAATTATAAGTACACAATATCATCTCCATAATGTGGTCTTATCTTCATTTGGAAATTTTGTGATAGTCCTCTCTTGCAAAGAACAATGCAGCAAAACCAACCTCAGCACTGAGAAGATAAGTTTGAACAACAAAGTGCCTAAAAGGATCAATCTGTCATCATTTATAAATTAAATCTAGTGAGACTCAAAAAGCTTTCAAATAATTTCCCTTTCTCTTTACTCTATTCCATCATCCACCTTTTCAAAGAAAAATCTACTCAACATAGACAAACTTGCAATTTGGAACGTTCTGTAGAGCATGAATAATTGAATCCACTATGTATTACCCTAGTGCCACCTCATGATCTTTATTCAAAAAATTGCATCACTTGAAAATTTTATGGTTCAATATCTGTGCTAAATTCTTATCACTTACCATTTATTCCATTATTTAAACATCTCAATAAAAATCTTATCTGGAAGATAAAGCTTCCCGACATTGTAGTAAATGCATAAAAAACTTGTAAACCATGCTCATATGCAACTTGGAAAAAAATCAAATCAAATCTTGAGGACCCATCACTTGGCATAGTGATTCATTGAAGCATGATGAGGATGTTCATACAAGTAATTTTCCTAATTCAAATCCATGTGAAAGATACAACTAATCAAACCTGGTAATTCTGAGACACTATGTCAATGCAGATGTAACAATAGAATAAACTGCCTCTGGAATCCTCTTGTAAAAAATAGTATAACAACTGATGGAACCTTGAAAATTTCCAAATTAATATACCTTCATACATAGAATGTAGAGAATAAACTCACTCATCATGACCATTAATTTGCATCAAGATATTAACATTCAAAGTCAGCCTCCTAGATGACTAGTTATATAGCTCACAAAAAACTGAATAAAATCCACTTGGATTTGATTTCACAAAAAATATCAACTGAAACCCTTAGTGTCTAAAAAAATGGACATGGGTATATTTTCACACAGAGAATAAAAAACTTCCATCACTTGTTTTGATGGTCAACTAGTTGACCAACATTGCTCTTCAAAATCAGCCTTCTGAGTAACTTTCCCAATTTAAACACAGTGAAACTGCATAAACTTTCTTTGGAATTGACTGAGCAAACTGACCAGATATATTAACCAAGGTTTATAAACCTTCATGATAGCACATTTCCATAACTAAAAAATAGTGGAACATTCAATTCCTTATGATCTTCAATCAGGTGTAAACTATGGGACCCCAAAGTAGGGTACTTCATTGTTCTGAATTTCACACTTTGAGAATCAGAATTAATTGCGAATAGAATGGCTTTGGAAAACTTGTCATATGAACTCACACGGAACTAAAAATGGGCATGGAGATTTAATTTCATGTCTGAAACATCTTGGAACAATCCTTATGTCATTCCTATCAATCTGGCCAAAGACATAAACCTCCAAAGTGGGTCACTTGATAAAATTAGGAAATGTGCAAAATGCTGATTAAGGTAAACACCTCCAAATGAATATCTTCAAAACACATCGCATCTAACATCTGTAAGTTGTAACCCACTATAATTTCTCAATGATAGGTGGTTCACATGTTCCCCATGGGATTTCTCATGAAAAACTTCGTATCTCAATTCACTAGCATGAAAAGAATGCCTTATCAAAAGTTTTCAGGGGCAGCAATTTGTGCCTTGGAGAAATTTTTAATTGGTCACTCCAAATTTATCAAAAATTTGAGAGTACCAACAGTGGCTCTATATGGGGACACATGCCCCTTGTAGGCATGTAGAGGATCTAGAATCTCTTGGTAGAGAAGACCAATCACAAAATCAAACTTCTTCTCTTGACTTCCCAAAACCGAGCTCCTTTTTGAAAACTCAAAACACCAAACACACACAACTGAAAGAAAAAATGATATACACCATTTACATTATTTGCAAATAGCCAAAAACCATAAAACTAAAATCACCACTTACCTCTATTAAATATCTGATTCTGATTTCCATAGATCAAAGGTAAACGGTAATTATCACTTTCATATGCCTGATCAATCATGTTGCAATCTCTTATCAACATATTATAGAAAATACCATCAACACAATTATTATCCCCGAATACTTGGGAATCAACACAATACTGCAAATGTTGATCATTTTGTGACGTAAAAACATCACACCCTCAAAAATCAAAGATCGGCTGAAAAGAAAATAATTCCAATCCTAAATGTCTGGTGGAATCATCAGGCACACATGTGTCATTAGTTTGTATAAAATATGGAAGTTCCATTACAACAGTTGTCCTGCAAACCAAAATGACACACATCCAAATAAAAAATTGATTGCATATCATCTTGTTGATCACAACTTCTATCAGCATCATCCAAACATGATAATGTATCATTAAGTAATGGCCCATTTACCATCTGCAAATCTAAGAAAGAACAAGTAGATTTTTCACTCTTTTCAAAGGAACAATCAACATATTGATGTAAAAAAGAATCATCTACACCAAACTCATCAAAATCTGAATCCATACCAGCATATGAGTCATCATATTCATCATATTTGACATAATCAAATTTCTCACAATCATATGCACTTCCATCTTGCACATTGTTTGCCTTAGAAGTTGGAAAAAGAAAATCAGCATATGTCTCACATTTCATACCCATCAGTGTGTCATCATTGTCAAAGCATATATCAACCGGGTACTAAAACATAGAGTTTACATTAGGTGCATACCTCTGAAAATCAGCAGCTAAGATTTCTAATATTTTTTCACTTCTTAGTGGGCATTGAACTTCATTTTCACCTTCTTTGGCTTCATTCTTAGTGCTGCAAATACCTTCCTCATTGGAAACTAGGATTGAATCTTCTTGACTCATATCATTTCATGCAAAATAATCATCACAACAACTTACATCTACATTGTAATCATCCTCTTTCTCTTCATACAAATTTTATTTAAACTGAGACAAGAAAGCTACCCTATTATGCTGATAAGAAAACAAATCCACAAATCCAACGGAAACATCCACAACTATAGATTCATCCGCGACATCTTGATATTCATCTACTTCACTATCAGCATCATAATCAATATCCTCAGCACAACTAGAGTCAGCATCATCTGTATTTTCAGATTTAGATTTCTCAATCGAATCTATCTATTTTTTAACATGTTCAATGCTTTCTTCTCTATGGGGTGCATACCAATTTTCTGATTTAGGCGTACAAAGATCTAATAAAAAATGAATATATGTGTACTCTTGAAGCTCAACATTTATTGGAAGCTCATCATATGTATTGGAAAACTTTTCATAAAAGAAAGTGTTGATTCTTCTTTCCTCTCTCCTACATGTCTTCTTAAAAACACTACAGCTTCCTCTTGGACCATTAGCTTTAACAATTCAACCTCCTTATTAATTTCCGCAATATCTTCCTAGTAATTTTCAGATCGAGGAAACATATCTTGATCCATTGAATTAGGAAACTCCATTGAACCATTTACTAACAATACATCTTATCTTTTCTTAAAAACTTTCTATCCAACTTATGCAATCATTTATTTCACATAACAACATACTTCTAATTTTTTACTAAAATTGTAAAACAAGAAGTATGACACACTTCATATTTGTTCTCTTTTCTTTAGCGACTTCTTCACCTTATAAAGAGATTTTATTTTTATAAAACATGAGGATTAATTGGGTAAATTATTTTTCTGATGTTCTTCTTGTTCATTTATGATTGGGTCATTCACCATTGCATCTATAAGCATCTGCTAAATCTTTGTTGCAATTAATTCCAACTAATCATCAAATTTCTTTCACTTAAATTTCCACTGGTGCAAAGATCTTTTAGAGTCGCCACTCAGTGTTTTGAGAATGTATAAAACATTAGTAGAACATAGACAAGTCTAGATTTACTCAAAGATAGCATACTTTCAAAAAATCAATAGGATTTGACACATTTTTCATAAAGAAGACAACAACCAGGCTGATAGCTATGATCTGAAAAACTTTCAGATTTACAAACATTGATAAATCTATCCTCAAATGGATATGGCAGAAACAACTGGATTCATAATAAGCAAGCCAGGAGTCTAGCTCAACTACCTACATCATTTATGATAATATAATACTAGATATTATTTGAAAGTTTAGCAAGATTTTTTACATCTCTCCCCAACAGATTCACCATTTTGTTAGCTTTTTTTAAAATTTTGTGACCACTGAAAAAAAACCCTTTCATTTTGCAATAGATCTTTAAGAGTAGCCAACTCCAACTATTTAGCAAAGGAATGAAAAGGACTAATTAACAAGGACACAAAACCATCCTTCTATGCTTTAGGTTTGTAAAAACCAAGGGGGGACACCCTCTAGTACCTTCAAATATTCTATATGATACTAATCAAGAAGATATCTCATATAGGCTCAACACAACTAGGAGATACAAGGTAACCAACTAATTACCCATTGAACATCGACCATGAAGTGGAGCATGAGATTGGTAGAATACAAAAAACATAAAAATATAAGATATGTCAGAGTTTATATTTAATTTTGTAGAATATAGTCAAAACCTAACCAGACATGCATCAATAATGAATATACTAATCTATGATCAGTTCCTTATCCATTGGGCAATTCTTCTAGTTCAAGAGCATAGTACATAAACCAACTATTGTCAAAGACTCAAAGCCATAAATATAAATTCTCTCAGACCAAAAACTACTTATAAGATCCTCCTGTAGACAACCAAATGAACCTATATCACATCCATAGTATCATTTAATCTAATCCTAGACTAGAACTAAAGACCAGATAAACTCTATGCAGTGAATCAACAAATTCCTAATTCAAAAGATAGACACCAAGGAGAGACTTGAATTTGAGAAAATTTGTATTAAGTATGATGATTCTTTCTTTTGTATCAATCTAATCTAAAACATTTACCACTTCAATAATATTAAAAAGATATGAAAAATTCTATTATATTCTCAATACAATCTAATACAATCTATCAGCGTTATCCCTATGGAACCAAAATATAACTGGAACCAAGCCAAATAATTGGAACCTATGGAGACCTCAACCTTAGAAAAATTGGAACCTCTATACAAACCAAAAAATTAGAATATATTGGAAAAGAGAAAACTCTTGATTCTTTCTTCAACAAACACCTGTCATTTGCCCCTCAAATATCTCTGTAAAATATCCTTCTATCTTCAACCACCAAAATCTCATTTTATCCGCATTCATCCTCTTTGCCTCCTCAAAATTTGAAAATCCTAGGAATGCCTTTGAAATCTGATTTAATACACTTTGCCCTTGCCTTTGCAAACTGTTCCAAAATCCTCTTGTGAACGCATATTAAATTTTAAAATAATATTATTCTAATTTTGTTTGTAGTTATAATCTAATGTTTTGTGCAGTTATTTCATTTATTTGCACTTTAATCTTACTTCATTTCAACACACTAATCCCTTTTCTGCACTTTAATTTCCTTTTTTCTATTTTTTTTCTACATAGACCACCAAATCATGCCATGTGTCACCTCTTGAATGGTCCAAAAATCCACCTAGACACCTACATCATCTTCCTCTATTGGACTTGACACCTATCACAATGCTATGTTTCGGCTAGGCACAATGCCTTGAAGATTAAATTTCAATCATCTTTCCTTCAAGACATTGTGACAACTATTTATTTCTCCACCTCAAGATTCATACCCATCTGAGATGCCTCTCTTGCATACCCACCACATCACCGCCACCTAGGTCCACCTTCTTGCACCCTGATGTCAGCCCTCCCATGTCATACAAGCACAATTCCTTGATGATATCCTCTGCACATCTATGGGCTAAGGCATTGCACCTACCGTCTATATACATTGCCTTTGGATTCATGCATGATCTATTGTTTCCCCTACCACGTCATCTTCCACCTCACTTCCACAAGCCCCATGAAAACCATTTTGTCTTCCACCAAGGTAGCCCACCTGGCCATGCATAATCACCACAAGCTCCATTTGAGTTCATCACTAAGAGCCTCTAGGCTATTTCTTCATATCACCATATGAGCACTTTTGCATATATCCATTGATAATTTCCATTTCTTAATGCATGTGGAATAAATCCCCAAGTTGTTTTTAAATATTTTATCACATGTGTGCTTACAAAACATTGTTTTTCTTCCCCTGAGTCAAGAGCCCAGACCATGACCATGAGCGCCTTGAGCCATAATCTCTCTAGATTTCTTCACTTCATATCTATATGGAAACATTTTACCTTATAAACTCCTAGATGTTGCATTCCCCCACCAATGTGGGATTAGTTCTCTTTATGGTTTTAGAGATTTATGGTTTTAGAGACTTTGCACATGCACGCCCAAAATTTCACATACTTCATCTTCCGGTCAGCACACCACCAATGAGCTCACCAACAAGCTTGTGATTTGTTCTTCACATCATATATGAGCCCTGGTGTATTTAAACATTGATGATTACCCCCACCCCATGAATGTGGGATAAATCACTTAGAAGATTCTGAACAAAAAACACGCACCTGCGCCAAAAGTTGCTTGCCTTTGACTAGATCAATGGTTGCCACTAGCACCTCCGAGCGCTGACGCCAAATGTGACTCAAAGTGCTTTACTTCATACTACATTCCTTGTGCAGACATATATAAAACACTTCAAAACCCCACACATCATACATGTGGGAAATTCATGTTCTGAATTGGAGCGACGTTCAAGCAATCCATGTGCTTTGCTTCACATTACTATGCACCATACTTACCTTGTGTATGCTTCCATTTCCTATGAAACCATTTCTATTTCCATGGTATGGCAGAGGGGATGCTATGCTTTTCTTCACATTATTGCACACCATACTTACCTTGTGTATGCTTCTATTTCCTTTCATTTCCTGTGAAACCCTTTTTGTTTATGGTGTGGCAGAGAGGATGCTACAAAGGTTGTGGAATTTGTTTTTATACCTGCCAATCTTTTTTATGTTGGTTGTTTTCCCTCATTAAGGTGAGAATCCCCTTTACTTTACCTCCTTCCATTCAAAGTCCCCTTGAAGTCATGCATAGCCTCCCTTGATTGTTACACACATCATCTGGTGGAGTCAAATCTTTTCTTTAAAAACCTCCCAGTTGCTTGTGTAGATAAGGAAGATGTTTCCAAGATTGTGGAATTTTGGCTTGTACCATGCGCTGGTGTTTATGGACATCCAAACCTTGTCCCAGTGCTTCCATATTGACCCGCGCAGGTTGAAGGATTGGTGGCTTTACACCAGCCAATGCATTTTCTTGAAATTTTCCAAAGTTCACTTCAAATAATTCATTGTACGCATATTATGGAATTGTTAATTCCATGAGATGACAACTCACCATGGCATTCTGTCAAACATTTTGAATTTTGAATTTTCCTACATACCACATTAACATATATCCATTGTTCATTAGATTTCTTAGAGAGATCCTTTGCAAACTGTGTAGTAGATCTAAATGAATTAGAAGTATGCCATATAATCTCCATAGTTTGGTCTTCTCTTCATTTGGAAATGTCTTAATAGTCTGGTCTTGGAAAGAATATTGCATCAAAACTAACCTCAGCATGAGAAGATAAGTTTGAACAACAAAGTGCCTAAAAGGATCAATCTGTCACCATTTCTAAATTCAAGCTAGCGAGACTCAACAATATTTCAAATAATTTCCCTTTCTCTTTAATATGTTCCCTCATCCACATTTTTGAAGAAAAATCTACTCAGCATAGATAAACTTGCGGGTTGGATCATTCTGCAGACTTGTCAGTGTAGTTTGTCACTTAGTGAATACATGACTTTTATGTATTGCTAAAAGCATAACATTGGTTCCTTTGGTTCTCTGAAGTCTTTGGAATTACGTACATGATCGTACAGATGATATCAAGTTGACATCAATGACAATATAGTCCATTAATTGATTTAATGACTTGCATTATCTTCAACTTAACATTATCAAAGATTCAATTAGTTACATGTCATCAATCTCCCCCTTTGGCATTGATAGAAACATACTATATTATCACACTATACTATTTCTAATACAATATGAAATACAATAGTTGAGATTCATCAAACTACCAATCATTTTGTTTTGATAACTGATAAAAATGTTTGACCATTGGTAAGCTCTGTTGTAGCTTAAATTTGATTCTTGCAGCTCTTTATATTTCTTCTTTTGATGTGTTATGTTCTCTCCTTGTGTCAATTTCTCTCCTTTGACTGTTCTTCTCTTTTGATGTCTTTTTCTCTTTTTAGCTTCTCTCCCTTTGTATAATCTTTCCATACAATCTCTCTCCCTAAGGATATAATCTCTCCCTATTGGAGTAATGTGATAATGGATAATCTCTCTCCCTTTTCTGAACAATGTGATGTGATAATGGATAATCTCTCTCCCTTTGAAAGCAATGCCAAACAAGTATCTTACAGATATCTCACATGAATTTCAAGAAATTATTTTCTCTCCATCCATAATATATTCCTTGAATTTCCCTTATCCATCAGCAATACAAAAATATGGTCTGGTGCTCGGTGATGATATATACCTATCTGTATATAGATGCAGCTTTGAAGTTCATATTTTTTCTTTCATCAACATGGATGATGTTCTGATAATATATAGACTGATGTAGCCTTCTAGTCATTTTACTGACTAGTAGACAAGGGTTTGACCCCTAGTCTTTTCCTCAAGTATTCAAATGTATCCTTGGGTAGTGGCTTGGTGAAGCTATCAACTAATTGTTCTTTGGATTGCACATACTCGAGTATCACCTCTTTTGCTTGAACTTGTTCTCTCAAATAATGGTACCTGATGGCAATGTGTTTAGTCTTAGCATGCATGACTGGATTCTTGGAAATGTTTATTGCACTGGTATTATCACAATAGATAATCACAGGTTCTAGGATCTTCATATGCATACCTTCCAGTAACTATTTGATCTATGCAATATTTGAGCAATTTGCAGCAGCAACAACATACTCTGCTTCTGCAGTAGACTGAGAGATGCATCCTTTCTTCTTTCTAATCCATGTGACAAGTCTGTCTCCTATAAATAATGCTCCTCTAGTTGTGCTCTTTCTGTCATCAATGTTTCCAGCCCAATCAGCGTCGGTAAACACCTTAAGTTCAAATTTTCCTTCTCTTCTATACCATAAGCCATATTCCTTGATATTCTTCAGATATCTTAGAATTCTTTTCATAGCAGTCATATCTGATTCTCTGGGATTAGCAGAAAATCTTGTAACTATTCCTACTGCATGTGCAATATCTGGTCTAGTGTGTACAACATACATGACTTTTCCATTCATTGATCTATACAAAGTCTGAGTTACCTCTGGTGTCTTGTCCTCCTTTGTCAACATACATCCAGTATCCATCGGTGTTCCAACTAGTTTGGAATCTTCCATCTTGAATATTTTTAGGACTTCTTTAATGTATTTGGACTGTGTAATGAAAATACCTTCACATTGTTGCATGATCTGTAGACCAAGAAATAACTTGATCTCTCCAAACATAGACATCTCAAACTCTTTTCTCATCCCATTAGAAAATGATTTTCATAGCATATCATTGCCTCCAAATATAATGTCATCAACAAATATTTCAGCAATCAAAGTGTTAGCATCAGTATCTTCCTTCAAATAAAGATTACTGTTTTCACTATTCCTTACAAATCCAATACTTATAAGATAGGAATGAAGTCATTCATACTAGGCTCTAGGAGCTTGTTTCAATCCATACAAGGCTTTATGAAGTCTACATACCATGTTTCTCTTGTCTGAAACTACAAACCCTTCTAGTTTCTCAATGTATACCTCTTCTTCAAGTATTCCATTTAGGAATGTTGACTTGACATCCATCTGGTATACCTTGAATATTTTGAATGAAGCATAAGAAAAAAGTATTATTACACCTTCTATCCTAGCAACGGGTGCAAAGGTCTCTCCATAGTCAATACCTTCCTCTTGTGCATACCCCTTGCATACTAGTCTTTATTTGTTTCTTGTGACTTCTCCATTCTCATTCAGCTTGTTCCTGAATATCCATTTAGTACCGATGACATTCTTGTCATCTGGTCTTGGTACAAGTGACCATGTCTTATTTTTCTCAATCTCCTCAATTTCATAATGCATATCACTTATCCATTCTTCATTATCAAGTGCAGCATTGGCAGATTTTGGTTCAAACTCACAAATTAAACAACTTATGTTTAGAGACTTACTTCTTGTTCTTGTACCAACTTTCTTATCTCCTATGATCTGGATCTTTGGATGGTTCATTCTTACATATCTAGCAAGAACTAGTTTAGCTCCTTTTCTATCATCTTGATCATCATTTTTTCCTTCATTCTATTCTTCATCACTTTGTACAATATTTTGATTATTATCCTGATCGTCAGTATTTGTAGCCTGATCGTCGATTACAACATTCTTTTTCTTAGGAATTAAGTATTGTCACTCAGGTAGAGTGTTAGGTTCTTTGCAATATACAAAATTGTTGTAGTCCTTTGGTTCTTTTGTGCTTTCCATCTCATTCTTTTCTGCAAATTCATCTATCTTCACATTTGCACTTTCAACAATTTTGTTAGAAGCCTTAATAAGACATTTATAAGCCTTGCTCTTGGTGGAATACCCTATAAAAATACCTTCATCACTCTTGGCATCAAGCTTTCCATTTCTATCATCCTTTAAGATATAACATTGACTACCAACAATTTTGAAGTAACTTAAATTGGGTGTTTTACCATACCATAGCTCATAGGGTGTCTTCTTTGTGTCCTTCTTCAATTGTACTCTATTTAATGTGTAGACAGCAATACTGACAGCTTCCCTCTAGAAGATTTGGGTGATTCCTTTCTCTATCATCAATGTTCTAGCACAATCAACTATGGATATGTTTCTTCTATTAGCAATCCCATTTTGTTGTGGTGTTCTTAGTGCAGAAACTTTTCTTTTATACCATGCTCATTGCAGAAATTAGTGAATTCATCTGATATAAACTCTCCTCCTCTATCTGATCTCAATCATTTCAAATCCTTACCACTTTTTTTCTCCACCATAGCCTTATACCATTTAAACATCTTAAATGCTTCAGATTTATCTTTTAGAAACATAACTGTCATCATTCTAAACTAATCATCAACAAAGAGAATAAAATATCTATCTCCATAGTAACTCTTTGTCCTCATTGGTCCACATAGATTAGTATGGACTAATTCTAGAATATCATCAAATGTATGGGTTTTACTCTTGAAACTAGACTTTGTCATCTTACCTTTTTGACAATTCTTGCACATGATGTTGTTGGGTTTTGACATCATCAGTAAGCCTCTTACATTTCTCCTTCTACTTATTTTCATCATGTTGTCAAAATTCACATGACACAATATTTTGTTCCACAACCATATGTCTTCATTTCTAGTCATTAATAAAGTGGTGTTAGTATCATTCAGACAGAATATTGTCTGTTCACCAGTACCAATCAATCTTCCTGATTCATTGAAGATCTTTGCCTTCTTATTCTCAAATTCTACTCTGTGACCTGAATTATTTAGTTGAGAAACACTCAACAGATTATAATTCAATCCTTTTACCCAATAAGCATTTTCACATTTAATCAGGTTATTCAACATTATAGTTCCTTTACCTTCAACTGGACAAGGTGTATCATTACCCATTCTTACTTTACCACCATTATAATACTCAAAAGTGTTAAAATTTTCTTTGTCACCGGTCATGTGGTGAGTGTAGCCACTATCTATAATCCATATGTCACTCTTTCTAACCTTAGATATGAGTGTTGTTTCTACATACCTTTCATCTTCATTTGAATCATCTTTCATAACCACAAACACTATCTCGATGTCTTCATCAGGTTCGGTGTCAGTATCTTAATCTTTGCAAGCAGCTTGGTAGCTAGCTTTCTTTCCTTTGTCCTTGTATTCTTGGGTATCTCTTCTTTCTGATTGTTGGTAACTTCTGTAATCTTTGTTATCACCTCTGTCAGATTTCTTCTCAAAAGATCTGTCATTAACTCTGTCATCTTTTCTTATGTTAGGACATCTTGCAGCAAAGTGTCCAATCTCTTTACAATTAAAGAATACAAGTGGTAACTTGCCTTTATATTTACCTTTGCCTCTCTGTATTCTTCTATCCATAAGTGCTTCTATTTTATCTAGATCTTCTTCTTCACTTTCACTTTCACTATCTCTTCTAGATGTGTGTCTATCACTTGATTTTCTTATTCTCGTAGAATATTTAAATGCAAACTCTAATTTTGGTAAGACACTATTATCAAAGTTATTCATCTCAAATGAAATCAGTCTACCAATTAAACTATCAAGAGTAACTGTATTTCTTGCTACTGCTCTCATTTCTTAAATGGTAGAAACTCTAATAGCATATATAGGTAGTAAGGTTATTAATATTTTACTTACCACTGTATCCTCTTCAAGTGTACCTCCAACTCCTCGTATAGAATTGACTACTTCTTTGATTCTTGTGTTGTACTGTTTGATGTTTTCTCCTTCTTTCATTCTAAGATCATCAAACTTTCCTCTAAGGCTTTCTTCCTTGGCTCTCAGAACATTTGTATCACCTCCATGTACAAGCTTCAATTTTTTCCACATCTTCTTTGCAATTTTACAATCTTTGACATCTTCAAATTCATCATCAAAGAGTGAGGAAGAAAGCTCTATGATGATGCAGTTTTGTTCATGCTTCTCTCTCAATTGATCTAATGTTAATTCTCTTGTGGGAAACACATATTCAGTATTTAGGAATTGGGTAACATCATTACCAATACCCGATAAGTGGAGTCTTATCCTTCTTTTCCATGAAGCAAAGTTATCTTTGTTTAACTTGGGCACATCTCATCGGTTCATCTTATGATCCTGACTTAGGTCTTGAAACCTTCCTTCTAAGCACACAAGCTCTGATACCAATTTTTAGTAATAATTGAGAGGGGGGGTGAATTAGTGGCCTCAAAAATTTATCCTTAAAACTTCAACCACTAATCAATAAATCTCAGATTATCCTTTCCCTATAAGATTAATGCAATGAAATACTAATAATGATTAACTATCTGTCAATTTTCTTTGTCAATCCTTATTCTCCTTGATTACCGATAAGCAGTATAACTATTTACCAAAACTCAGTAAATAAGTAGAGTATACCAATCAATCCAGAAATGCATATGTGAAATGTAAAATAGTAAAGTGATAAACCATAAACACATAACACATGGATTTTTAATGTGGAAACCCTGTTAAGAGAAAACCACTGGGATCGGTACCCCAAATTTTCACTCTTCTAAAGTGGGCCTTGTTAGGAGCCAACCCTGTTAAAGGTTACAAACACACTGTTAAGTGCAACCTTGTTAGAGGAATTTAAACATAGAGGTTGTCACTTAGTATCGGGCATCTATTGCTACCATCCTTGAATCAGCCTCCTTCTTAGACTATCAATAGGTATCGAGAAAGTCCAATGCTACTTTCATGAATCAACCTTTTTGGCACTCCTTGAGATGTACCTCAATATATAGAAGATTGTTAAGTCCTACTCGGTTAAGAGACTTGATGCTTCAATGGTTAAACTAAAACACAATGACCTGTTCATATTGCAACTTAAATTGTGGATTTTTAGATCTATTTAAGTACATTAGCTCTCTGAACAATGTATAAATTCAATCCTTATGCTCCACACTTTCTGCTATGTGATGTTCTACTCACTGTTCGTCGGTGTTTGTAGAATTCCTTAGCTCTCCTTCAGATTATTTAATCAGTACTACATGAATTTTTTCTTCATTAGTTTCTCTTCAGCATCCTATTTCTATTAACTCCCCTTAATCCCGTTCAAAAATAAATTAATCTTTTCTCTTATATAGATAGAATATTCATTATTTCTTGGTTCTTGATTCTTGGCATGATAAATAATCCATCCAATTAGATTTAAAACATAAATCCTAATTTTTTTTATAGATATCTTCTTGCCAACTGTACAAATTAGCTTTAAATCAATCACTTATCTCTGGTCGAATAAAACAAAGTAGACAACTAGTTAAGTCTTTATTTATCTCTTCCAGCTAGACATTTTGTCATTTTCTGAACTCTGTGTTATGTCAGTCACCACTGGAGTTAGTTGTCGGTGACAACTAAATGATCCATTGGTGAGACTCCAGTTAGCTTCATGATCTCCATTTTTCAAGCATCATTGGAAATTTACTCGTCGGGCAACCTTATGACTTTTCTCATCATGCACTCTGTGGTTTTTCTTTGTCGAGCAATATTGTTCTTCTGATCGTCGGGTATCACTGTGACTCTTCATCTTTGTTCTGTATGTCGATGTGCACTTTGTCGGTGTAGTTTGTCACTTAGTGAATACATGACTTTTATGTATTACTGAAAGCATAACCTTGGCTCCTTTGGTTATTTGAAGTCTTTGGCATTATGTACATGACCATATAGATGATATCAAGTTGACATCAATGACAATACAATCCATTAACTGATTTAATGACTTGCATTATCTTCAACTTAACATTATCAAACATTCAATCAGTTACATGTCATCACTCAACATATGAGTGTCCATATCATTTATACTATGGAAAAGAATTAAGTGTGTCAGAAAAGAGTAATGCATAAAATGAGGGTTTCTACCCTTCTAAATACTTATAAGACCCTCATGCATCTCGTCAATAACATAGTGAATGTAATCAAAATCAATGTTCACATGGGAATTATGGATGTCTAGGATGATCATCAACAAATTTGCAGGCATTCTCTCCACATCTCCATCAATCCCAAACACTCTGCACAACCCATATACTATGTCCTTTGTGTAAAAATGTAGATTCTTGAATTCATAATGTGTATTCTTGTTACCAGGTAATGGGGCTACATATTTTCCTAACCTAGACATATGAATAAGGATCAAATTCTTAACTAGATTGACTTCCTTCTTATACTTTTCCTTTTTTTTTTTCCTCAAATCAATCTTTGTGGAAGAAGGATGATAGATACCAAAATATTTCATGAAAAAATACCTATCTAAGGTAACTAGGGTTGTTTGATCCTTCTTTCCAATAGTCTTAGGCACTATATCATATTTCCTAGCCAATTCTATTAGCAAGTTAACATCTAGGAAGACTGTTGGAACTATTAATTTTGCCAGACCTAATGTACAGGGATTGAAAACAAGGATTTGTCTAGTTCTATTACTATAAAAGTAATTGAATAAATGGTAATGAGAACATCCTGGGGTAATACAATCCCTACAACTAGACATGGGGTCAGAGAAAATTTCATCACTAACCTTTTTATTTTGGTTTGATCCTAGGAGCAATGTGATGAATTCTTCTGAGTAATTCATCTTCCTTTCTGCTCATCTCATGTATCCTTACTTTCCTGACTGGCTGAAGCCTTGTTGGATTCTGGTTGACTCATCTTGGATCACTTCTGCAAGTATCTCTCTTTGAATGAGCTCTTCTTCACAAATCTTTGCAACTTCTGAATTTCTTTCCCTGCTTTTCCAAAAATTATGATAAGCCAAAGAAACAAGTACTGAGTCTATTTATCATTGAGAAATTAATGCAATAATCTAGTCAAGAACTTTGAATGTTGTTAGTCAATCACATCAACATTCACTCTACATGTACTGAGTTGAATTCTATGCTAGCTATGGTGTATGAAGTTGACAGAAAATTCAATTTGAAAAGAGCACTGGAAAAGGTCATGATTACCTTTGATTTAAAAACCTTAGAAAATGTTTTAAAAAAAACCTAGAAAAGAGTTGATTGGCTTGAAATCTCTCTTTTCACATCTTAGCAAATTATTGTACTTGTCCAAATTTTCTATCTTTCCTTAACTCTAGTAATTCATGTCATCTTCTATAAATGGTGTGACAACAAGTTTCTCAGTATCTGGTTTTGTTTTGCTTGACTATGGCTCATCTGGAGATTCAAAGATAATGTTTTCTCAAAGTTTCCAAACACTTTACTAACTCTGGGGTTTATCTAGATCCTTGGTGCCTATGCTTTATCTTGTAATCTCTGAATTCTAGCACTGACCATGGTTTCTTTCTGAGATTGGGTGACTGAATATCTCTGGATCTTTGAATGCTATGAACTTAACTGCTAAGATTGCAAGATCTGGTGACAAGGCTATCTCTATATCTCAGATTATTTTCTTCTTGACCGCCAAGATAATGAGACTCAGCACTTTAGTTATCTCTTGATCATTGTATTTTTGTGCACTAACTGCAAGTATTATGAGATCTAGCAGCAAGGCTACTTCTAGATCTCATAATATTTCATGTCACTTTGATTAAATTAGGAGACTTAGCACACACCACTTATCTAAATCTTGATCAATGGGTCTTTTTTAATCTTTTTCATTCTTTACTTGACTCAGATCCAATATGGAGATTCAAAGATAAGGATAATCTTCTGATCTCTAAATGCTATCCTTAACTTGGGTCTGGTCTAGAGATTTGGTGATAAGAGGCATCGCTGAATGTAACTTAACTTGACTTTACTCAACCCAATTTTGGTCTTGAGACTCAGAGATAAGGGAAATCTCTAAGTCTCCAAATGATTTTCTTGACTTGGGTTAAATTACAAAATCAAGCGATAGCCCCAGATCTTTCACTGCATCAATGACCCACATTTAATCTCATTTGACTTATCTTAACTAATTTTCCTAGAATTATGAGATTCAGTGCCAAGGAAAAGTGCTAAGTCACTAAAAAATTTACTTAACTTTGATTTCATTGTGAGATTGAGTGCTAGCCACACATCTGAGACAAGATTAATGATTCATGCTAGATCTCTAAATTTTTTGCCTAACCCCAAGTCTATTTGGATATTGGGAAAAAATTCCTTATCTCGTGATCTCTGAATACTTCCGCTAACTTGGTTTTTGTCTCAAGATCAAGAGATAACATATATCTCTAAGTCACTGAAGAAAATTCTTGACTCCAGTTTAATTAAGAGATTGAGTGCCAACCATTCATCTTAATTTGCAGCGAAGATCCTCGCTAGATCTCTAAAAAATTTATCTGACCACAAGTTTATTCTAAGATTCATAGATAAAGGATTATATCATGATCTCTAGATAAAAGTCTTAACCATGATTTAGTCTGGAGACTTGGAGATAAAGGCTACCTATAGATTATTGAATGCTTTCTTAACCCAGGTTCTATTCTGAGACTTTGTGCCAGCCATCCATCTTGCTATCATCCAAGACATGTGTCAACATCTGATCAAAACTTAGTCTTGTATCTCATGATCACTAAATTATTTATGCTTTTTGATTTATTAAGAGATCTAGCGATAACCACTCATCTGAGACAAGATCAATGGTCACCACTTAATCTCACTAAACTTGACTTAACTCAATTCATATTTTAAGATTCAGTGACTAAATAATTCTCATGATCTTTGGATATTTTCTTCTACCATGGTCCTTTTAAGAGATTCAGAGATAGAAGCTCTCTCCAAGTCATTGAATTTTTTCATTAACTTGTCTTAACTCATGAGATTCATCACCAGCCTTTGATCTTTATCAACATCTACAGTCTGTGCTTGATCTCTAGATTTTAAATGACTTAACCGTTTCTTTATGAGATCTAATGACTATCATTTTATGTCAAGTCTTTTACTTCATCACTTAATCTACATATATTTAGAACTTGACCACAATCTTCTCAATATTTAGAGATAACTTGATCTCTAAATCATTGAATGTTTGTAACTAACCTCCAATTTTCTAGATACTTTGAGATAACTATTGCGTTGATCATTGAATAAAAATATTTAACTGCCAGCCTTTATGAGACTTAGAGACTTGAAAGACATAAAAGAAAATGTGCATAATGGTCAATTTAAAAAAATAACAACTAGGGCACAACTTGGAAATTTTAGACAACAAAAATCCTACCAAAGATAAACAAGACCTGGGGTTTAAGAAAAATTTCCTTGGGAGATAGAATTTTTTTCATAACTTTGTAGGTACACTTGAAATCACCAGAGGTTAAGGTACAAGCTACTGATGTAAGGAGCCAAAAATTTAGCATAACTCAAAAAACCTAAAGTAGAACCAACAGAACCTCTCTTTTAGAGATTACTACAAATGTAATGTCCTCTAGCCTTAAAGCAATATTGGCGAGTAGGTCTGCCATTTTTCTCTGACTTCTGTCCATCCAATTAATGCCAAATGTATCAAAATTTTCTACTTCATCCCAAATGACATTTATATATTGTTTTAGCCTCTAATTCTTTGAAGCATACTTGGATCTTTTTTGATAAATCACTAATTTAGAGTCTCCAATTGCTCTAAGATTCATAATATTGTGTCTTGAGGCTAACCTTAATATTATTAACAAATTCGCGTACTCTGCAATATTATTTTTGTATGTGAACAACAAAGTGAATGAGAACTTGAAGGTATTACCACTAGGATCTATCAATAAAACTCCTGCACCAGCTCCTTTTGAGCTTGCACCATCAAATTACATAGTCCATAAATCAGTTTTGTCTGCAAGATTATCCTTTTCCTCAAATAAAAGCATATGTTGGACTTATCCTTCAACCTTCATGTCTTGCACTTAGAAAGATCCAATATCAGTATCCAAGAAACAATTCATATCTTCATCCTCATTTTACTCAATCATTTGAGGAGTTCTAGTCTCCCTAGATACCTTAACATTTTTACCAGCAATATCAAAAGTTACAAAAGATAAGTCACATTTAATACTTCCTCCCATTGAAACACTCCATTTTCTTGATAATAGCATTCCATACTAGGGAGGAATATATACTACTAGGACACTCATTAATAACACCTTCTCTAGATATGTAGCCAATCTATAAGGGAAAGCCTTAACAGTACCTATGATAGGTACTTCTCTTGAGTCTATTGCTTGACATCTTCCATGAGGATTATCTACCTCCAGTCCCATTGATTTCATTATCTCTGTAGGCATAACAGTATTAGATGCTCCTGGATCAATCATACAATTTTTTTGCATCTTGCCATTTATAACTAGAGTCAAGAAAAAGGGATCCACAGTTCCCAAAGGAGTGTTCACATGATTTCTATTTAATAAAATCTATGGGATCTTTGAAGCAATTTATTTTGTCTCTTTCCTCTTATTATCTAGTTTTTATTTATATTTCCCTTTTTCTCATTCATTTCTATTTTTTGACTCCTTATGGAATAAATAATGTTTACCCATGTCAAATTTGTCTCTTTATATTCATTAATCCTCATCGTCTCCAATAATGGAACCTTGACAGCAATTTGTGATAACAATTGCCCCATGTCAACTGTTGAAGACAATTATTCAATTGTGTATTTTCATTGATGTATACACAAATATAGTGATGTTAAACAAATTTCTATACCTAAATGAGCACAATCAGTGTATTCCAAGCTCTCTTGGGCATTGAAGAAGACTCCAATATCAGCCAAAGTGATTTTCAGTTCTAATCGAGTTCACTCGAGCATTTCAGTAACGGTCGGGCATTGAAGGATTACAATGTTAACTGAGTTATATATTTAGTGTCAAATGACTAACACCATTTTACACTTTATGTTTAATTGGTTTTATGAAGCTGAAAAACTTAAGTTTTATTATTTATTTGGAATGTTTTTTAGGCCAACTTGACAAGGCTTATCATATATATACAAGGTCAAATTTGGATTGAATGTGTGTGAGAAGTGGTATAGTTTTTAATATGAAGAGTGAAGGTGAAATAAGATGGGATTCTAATTAAGGACACAACATCTAGACTGAGATACAATAGAATATTTGATCAGTGAGGATCCAGTTTAAAATTGGAACAGAGATCTGAATCAGCAAAGACAGTTTCTTCTTCAAACAGGTCAATCCATTGTTGCTCTCTAACAATTGTAGCAGTGATCCAAATCTCTTTATAGAGTAGAATTAATAGTCTTTCATAAATCCTATCACAAGGTGGCATTTCTACATTGCAGTGTTTGAAGACCTCTAACGAGGCTACTCCTAACAGGGTGATTAAATCCTCTAACAGGGTCATACCTAACAATGTGTTTTGTAACCTTTAATAGGGTTGGCTCCTAATAGGGCTCACTTTAGAAGAGTGAAAAACAATAACTAGTTGCAATTGGTGGTTTTCCCAAATTGGTTTTCCACATTAAATCTTGGTTTCATATGTGTACATGTTATTTTATTTATGCTTTATTTTTCTACACTTAATCACTCAAGGGTAATAACAATTAATATCTTAAGATTGCTTTGTTAATTGAGTAACAACTGAATATCTTTGTTAACCGAGTAATAATGATAAATTTGATTAAGACATCTAAGGGACTTGGATTTGTTTTTGTGGTAATTGATTCACCCATCCCCTCTTAGTTACTCAACCCATTTCCAACAATTGACAAGAGTATACTTTATATCAAAGATATCTTGTTTCAAAGTAATGACATGTCTATGTTCAACTTGAGTAGTCAAGTTTGGCTCAATTATCTTATTGTTCTTTTGAAGAGAAGAAAAATTTATCTCTGGCATCTTTTCTTTTATCTTATGGAAAACAACTGGACTATTTAGTTTATCCTCTTTTCTCACTTTTATCTTCTTTACACCTACAAATTTTTCCTTTTCTTGTGTCTGCTTAGGGTTTTCTATTGTTTACTTAATAAACATACTAGCTGGCTTGCCATCTGCATTACCAACTATCATATTTCTTAAATTATAATTACTCCTTTCTTGAGTAACCATATCTACAGTAATTTGTGCAATCTTCTCATCTGAAGGTATTCTTACTACAAAAGGCTCCTTACCCCTTGCAGCATTACACCTGATATCATCAATCTCTTCACTTTCTTCATCAGATGCAATCATATCCTGATTTTTAGTTTAATCATCAGATTTCTCTTCACCTCTTAAGTGTGAATAGGTCATTGCACAACCACAATCATCATACAATTCATCTTCTTCTCCTCTCTCTTATTGTGCTCCTTCATTTATAGATGTATTTAAAGCAACATCACAATATTCAGGATTGTGTGGGGATTGAAAAACCTCACAGCAATAATCCTCATTGCACATGTTAATATAATTTCTTTATAGAGGATCAGGAGTCCTATTATCAGGGTTGTCTTTGTTTTTTGGGAGAATAGGTTTCTCATCCTTCCACTGGGTATTATATGGATAGTTTTGCATCCTTGGCTACTGACTATAACTGTTATAAGATGGCTTATTATTATTTGGAGCTCTAGCATTTTTACTCTCTCTAGGTTTCAAATCCTTTATGGAGCTTAGAATCTGCTTCATATTAACCTCCTCTTTAGGTTTAACATTGGAGGGTCTATCTGATTCTTTTCTTGCAGGATTCTAGTCATCTCTTCAACCCAATTTTCCTGATACTCTCCTGTTAGTCTCAATGTTAACTATTATTTTATAATCTTCTCAGATGGTTCTAGGATTCTTATCTCTGAGATGATATCCAATTTTGGGATCAAAAGCATTTAAATATGTGGCAAGACAAACTTTATCATCAAGCCTCATTACTTGAGAAAGTTGATGCATAGCCTTTTGAAATCTTATGTTGAATTCTACAACATCTTCATTTTGATGCTTCTTGATATTATTGAGTTCATTCAACATGAATGCCTCATTTGTCTTATCACCATATTGCTCCTTAAAACAATCTTTTAGTACATCCATAGATCCTACTTAATTATGAGGTAATGCATCAAACCAATCCCTAACATAACTAGAGATAGAACAAAAAAATTCATAATCAAATCCTCATGTATAATATCAAAATCATCCATGGTATATTTAAACTTCTTTAGATGTTCCTCACATGTGATTACATTATTTCTAGCAAATTTAGGAAGTTTATCTCTAATTTCACTTGAAACTGCACTAGGATAACCATGAACATTATGTAATGAAAATTGTTTGTACCTCTCTGCATGGGTGGGTCTACCTTGAAATGGATTACCAATTTGAGAATTTGATTCCCTGGCATTTGAAGTTGCAACTACCTCAGCACCAGCAGGAGAAGGTCAGGTAGATTGCCTGAGAAAATCAATCTTCTTTTTCTTTTCTAAAGCACCAGATTCTAATTCTTATTTTTTCTATCTCTTTATCCAAAATCTCATTTTCCCTTCTGACCCTTTCAAGGTCAGTGCATCCTTTAGATGACTAACCTAGAAGAACTGTATGACCCACAAGTTCATCTATTTGAATTCTTGTCATCCTTTATATTCCCTTATCTTTAGGACCTTCAAAATCAACTATCTGTTGGATGATAGGCCCCTCTTGAACTCTCATAGGTTCATAAAGATAATTCATTGCATCCATGTTCAGAAGTTGCCTCCTTAATTGATCATTTCTGACCATCTTTTGTCTTATCTTATATTCATTTTCCTTTTCTCTTTGTTGTCTGAGGGAAAACCTCTTCTCAATTTCTTCCCTCAATTCAGCAACCTCTTCATTAAGATATGCTGAATTTGGGAAAGTTGCGTCAGATCCCTCCTCCTCTCATTCACTAGGAGATAGATGATCTTCATATGTACCTAGTCCCAAGTCTACAACCACTTCATATTCTCATGCATTTCCTTCATGGCTACATCGGATTGGTTCTTCTTCTCTAATGTCCTCCCCTTGTCTCTCATTCTGATGAAGTCCTTTGTTTTCCTTTCCTTTCCTTGGTTGATCAGCTTTAGATGTTGTTGGGAAATCATCTCCTAGCCTATCTTCAGGATGTCCCTTTTCCCAGGGTCTAGTATTTTTGTAACTCGTATTGAGAAAGTGTGTGACAAAATTGATATTTGTTACTCAACACTATTGCAGAGGAAAATCAAATTCGCCACTCAACAGAAGTTGGGATCACACCACTAACTTATATGAATACAACAACAAGGGGTCAAACTAGAGTAACTCTTTTCTCCCAATCATCAACTTATAGGTGAGTTTATGATAATTATACTACATTTTCTCAGCAAAGTCATCATTTTTTTGGTATTTAAAACTTTTATGCTTTGAAATCCACCAATATACCTTGAGACTAATGTTAGGAGTGGTTAGCTCCAAGTATGAAAACTCTACAAGATAACTGGACCAACTATAGGGACAAGATTTCCCTCTACACTTTCGGCTCTACAAAATGAAGGCAGGTACACCTAATCCAGATAAACATTCAACTCCTTATAACTCTAGATTTTAACAACAGATGATGGTAAGAAAGTACTAAAGGCTAACCAAACATTTATTCACTCTCTATTACTATGTAGGACAACAACCAACAACCAAAAAACATAAATGGACTGAAAATATTTTTGATGTTTAAAGATGGGTAGAATATAGCCAAACCTATCAGATATATATCTCAAAGAATACACTAGTTCTCAATCAGTGCCTTATCCATTGGACAACACCTTAATACAAATACTAAAAACTAAAACCAACATACTAGGAAAAAACTCATAACCATAAACATAAATATCCCAGACCACACACTGCTTATAGTATCCTTATGTAGATAACTAAATGAGCTTGTCATATCCAAAGCATTTTAATTTGATCTTAGATCAAAGACTTATGGAATAGAACATATGCATAAGAAAATCTTATGCAATAAGCCATAAAACTCAAAATGTAGAAGATAACACAAAGGAGAGACTTAAATATGAGAAAACTTATATTAGGTATAATGAATCAAAGTTTCTACAACAATATGACTAAGGACATACACAATACAAAAATATGCAAAAGATATAAGAAATTTATACTCTATCTTAATATAGTCTCAAAAACATCTGATATACCCTAGAATGGAAACAAATATATAACTTAATACTCACTATTCTCCCAATTCTCTAGCCCTTACTAAATGATGTTAAAAATCCCTTTATAGGAAACATGGATGCAACAAGCTTCAGATCACTTAGGTTTAGGGTTTACAACCATAAATACAAGCATTAAAAGCATTCAATTTATTCAACTACCCTATCATTAAGTTTAAACCCTATCACAACTCCAACATGTGCAATCTGATTTGATCTGTATCCATACTTCTTTGTATGTGAAGAGTAGTACCGTGAAGTCCAAATTTCCCAAGCACCATGACACAGAGAGAAACTAAACATAAATGCAAAAAAGATCAAGTGACACTTAAAAGGTGTATCAATCTTATCAAAAACCCTAACTACATCATTTCTCACATAAATACACCTCATGAATATTAGATCTCCACCCTAACATCATCCTACAGTTATGCAAGAATGACCTCGAAAATCATATTGACGCATTTATGTCTAGGAACAAAAAATATGAGTTCGCCGCCATGAAAACCTTTGAGAAAATATTTAAATATTTGAAAATCAGTTACAATGGCTACATGTGGCATGGAACATGGCATCAAAGGTTGAGATTTGAACCTTTTCTATCTTTAAAACCAACTCATAGATCTATCTTTAAGTTACATAGGCTCTGACGATCTCATCGGATGGGTGGCACCAAGTAACGATGCATTTAAAATTATCTCCTGATCATCTTCCATGAGGCACATCACCATTTGTCCGATCAAATCTAACTAAACTGCACTTTAATCTTACCGTCAACTTCAAAATTGGAGGTCTCACAAACTTAGGATGGACACGTGTCATGTTGTCACAAATCCTTGATGACTAAACATCATGCACCTTTCTCTATAAGGCTTTACACCCAATGTAGATCTTCCTCAGATCTGATCAAACCTTAACCTCGCTTAGATCGGTAACCTTTCCACATGGTTGTAAGTCATAATGGATTGAACATTACAGAACTACATTTTGCTCATTAAGGCGTAACACTGACCAAATGATCAAAAACAACTTGTCTAATCTTTACTTTACTTTACCACTAAACTGATCCCGCCAACCACCATGGGTCAGCATGGCGCAATGCCTCAATTGTTAAACTCTAATCAACTTCAGCATTGAGGAAATGCAACAATCATTAGATCAAATCAAACATGATCATACATTATTTCATTTAAAAACCTAGACCCAAGATCTCATAAACCCACATGGAGAAACATCGCAATGCCTTAATGGTTAATTACCATGCATCTCTTGATCTAGGAAATGCATTGACCGCACGATGAAAAAGAGCTGACGGTTCACAAATTTTTGCTACCTTTTGAAAAATGATGACATCATGAGATTGGAGGACACATGGGATCATGATGTGATGCCTTGATAGATAAAGAACTATATATTATTCATTAAGGGAAAGTACCCACCGTTAGATTAAGAAAGACATGCATGGGCGATGTAAAGCATAAATTTTATCGAGGAAATAAACTTACGACTTAGGGAAAAATAAATAAAAAGTTCCCCGCTAGAAAAGACTTTTAGGAAATAACATGGCCCCGCTCAACATCAACATATGACTTAAAAGTGTTTTAAGTGACTTCAAAAAGTACCTTGAAATTATAACAAGTCTTTGAGGGTTTAGGGTTTTTTATAAATTTTGACCAATGGTTTAACCAAAAAGACCTAATCATTTGATTGTGTAATGGAGCGTGGGAGGGAGCGGGAGCGTCCGGATTCAACTTTGAATTTGGGCGGGAGAATTTGGGAGGATGCAGAATCCTCTGAGCGCAGCAAGCGGAATGATGGGAAGGATATCGAGATCACAGGATTGGATCGCGATGCGGGACAGACGCCAGAGGACCCAGGAGGGGGTGCCAGACAGGAGGTTGGGCTGGGGAAACCGAGGAAATGGGCATCTCTTTTTGGTATCAAACCAACAGGTAAATCTTCTTTACCTCCGGTGAAGAACGTTTCAAAACCTTCTCAGGGTAGCTTTGCTATTGAAATTCCAGACCAGACCATTGATTGTTCTATAGCAAGGATGAAAAATTCGTTGGTTGGAAGATTTGTAGGAGTTAGACCTAACATCAAAGTGGTTAGGGATTTTGTATCTCGTAAATGGGGTTTGAAAGGACAGGTAGAGGTGGTAGCTATGGCTAAGGGATGTATGTCATTCTTTTTTTCTTGTTAAGAAGATAGAATGAATATTCTCTGCAGCGGGCCATGTTTGATTGGGAAAAACACTCTTATTCTTCAAAAATGGAGTCCGAATATTGTCTTTGAGGAGGACAAAGCTCGACAAGTTCCGGTATGGATAAAGCTACATAGATTTCCTCTTGAATATTGGCTGGAAGATATTTTTGTTGGTATAGCTAGTTCATTTGGAGAACTAATGTCGATAGACAATGCGACAGCGGTGAGACGGAGGCTAACCTATGCCCGTATTTGTGTTGGGATAATGTACGATAAGGATATGCAAGAAAAAATAAGTTTGAAATCTAAGCTGGGTATGTGGGAACAGGCTATAGAGTATGAAATAATACCCTTTGCGTGTTTTCATTACAAAAAGGCAGGTCACTGGGCAAAGAAATGCCCGGAGAAAGTAACCCAGAAAAAAATTCTGAAATGGATTCCAGTAGGGAGAAAGATTAAAGAAGTTAGTAGCAAATACAGGGAAGGACAGCGAAAAGAGCAAGAGGTACAAGAAACTAATGTGAAAACTAAGTGTACTAACACTATGTTAGGATCATATTCAGAGGATCCTGAGGACTGGGGAATAGAAGTAATGAATGAAAAAGAAAATGAAATCCAAATGGAAGAAGATGAAACAAAAGAAAATGAAACCCAAATAGAAGAAGGGGAGTTTAAGGAAGAGGATTTAAAGGGAGATGAAGAAGGGGAAGAGCCGGAGGAGGAGAAAAAAGATTATCACAGAGAAGGAAATTTTTAGGAAGAAACCAAAAGTTCAATAGAGAAGAATGAGGACAATAAGAAAGATAGTGAGATGGAGCCGAGAGGTAGTCCAGAAAATTTAAAAGAGACTCCAAAAAGGGGAGATAAAGATCAAGAGAAAGATACACCCAAGAGGGGGAATACAAAGGAGGAACATTAGAATTTAGCAGGAACAGCTAAACCAAAATAGGGGGATGCAACTGAGATCACACAAATTCTTGAAGGAGAGCAAAGTGATAGAGAAAACGAGAAAAATACCAAAGGAGAAAAAAAAAAGGGGGGGGAAGAAAGATAAAGAGGCACAAAATAGAAAGGTTTCAACAAGAAGAAATAAAAATGGAGATGTCGGAGTAGGATTAGCATCACCAGGGAGACCCTCAAGTCAAAAGGTGAGAAACAAGGAGACCAAAAGGAATATTGCGGATGGTAGCGCGGATTCTGGAGATAGGATCCTTTGTTAAATCATGAAGATTATTTCTTGGAATATTAGGGGGTTGAATAATCCCCATAAGTAGGATATAGTTAGGAACTTAATTAGGGATAATAAGCCTGATATTTTATTGATTCAAGAAACTAAGATGCTTAAAGAAAAAGTTGAAACACTTATATTTTTTAAGAGAGGAATTATTTGTGGTGGAGATTCTAATGGAGCGTCGGGAGGCATTGCAACTATATGGAATGAAGATACTATTAAAGGAGACATTATTTTTCAAGTCGAAAATATGGTTTGCATAAGGTTTAGACAGCTTCAGGACAATACCTCTTGGGTTTTAACCAACATTTATGCTCCTAATACTAAAAAAGGGAGAGAAGTTTATTGGCAGAACCTTTCTTCTCTGAGAAATACTTTCTCTTCTAATGAATGGATTGTGATGGGGGACTTTAATACTCCTTTGGGAGAAAAAGAGAAATATGGAGGCAGCCAACCCAACTTGGAAAGCAGGATGGATCTAATGAACTTTATTGATAATAATTATCTTGATGATGTTGACCTACAGGGTACTGATTATACTTGGAGTAACAGAAGAGCGGAAGAGGAGCTGATACAAGTCAGGTTGGATAGGGCTGTTGTTTCCAATGGATGGTTTAATCATTACTTTTTTTCTTTATCGGCTCATATTAGGGTTGGCTCAGATCATAATCCGATATCCTTTCTTGCTGACCCGATTGTGAAAAAGAAAAATACCCCTTTCAGATTTG
>MU226986.1:5633998-5659980 GCA_018584345.1 Thuja plicata
ATAACTATGGGAAAGCTTTAGGCCAGCTAATTAACTGGGGGAAGAGCTCAGTCTTTTTTTTCAACGTGCCGGAGAGAAGGAAATTGAGAATATTAAGGATTTTAGGCTGTGATGAAGGGACAATCCCGAGTACCTCTTTGGGCCTCCCTCTATGTTTGGAACCTCCTAAATCCTTTTGGAGTGCCCTTGTGGATAAATTTCATAAAAAATTGGCTGGATGGAAGGGGTTGCTTCTTAGTCAGGCTGGCAAAATACAAATCCTCAGAGCTACTCTTCAAGGTCTCCCCCTTTATGCTTTAAGCTTATTCAAAATTCCTAGAAAATATAGTGAAGCTATTGAAAAAATTCAAAAAAAAATTTTATGGACTGGAATGGAGAAGAAGAAAAGGATAGCTCTTATTGCTTGGGACAAATTTTGCTGTCCAATCAAGAAAGGTGGTTTGGGATTAAGAAGAATAAAGAATATGAATGATAATCTTCTAACCAAACTCATATGGAGATATTACAACTCAAGAGGAGAATGGACTTTGATTTGGGACAAGAAGTATAATAAGGAAAGGCCTAATTTTGAGGTTTTTTAAAATAAGGACAACGAAGGGATGGGGTCCTTCATATGGAAAAATGTTATGAAAAACAAGCATAGAATTAAAAATGGCATCAAGTGGAAAGTGGGAAATGGGAAAAAGGTTCTCTTCTGGGAGGACAAATGGCTTCTTCATTATTCTCTGAAAGATATCCCGGATTGGAGTATATATGAGAATCAGTGTAAAGCTATGTATGGAAAGATTGTCGCTGATTATTGGGATAAGGATCACTGGAAGGACCTAACGATTATTGACAAAAGATTGGGATATCTGAATTCCTTTCTCAACTCGGTGAATCTGATTGAGGAAGAGGACATTGTTGTTTGGAATCATAGCTCAGACAGAAATTTAACTGTCTCTTCTCTGTATCAGATGGAGTTTGAGGAAGTTATTGAGCCTTTTTGGGCCAAAGTTTGGGATAAAACCCTCACACCAAAAATCAATGTTTTTTTTTTGGATTATGATGCAGAATAAAATTTTAACTACTGATAATCTTAGAAAAAAAGGAATGAGCATAGTGAATAGATGTTATTTATGCAAGCAGGAGGAAGAGAGTGTGGAGCATATCTTTATTCACTGTCCCTATACCAGAAAAATTGGGGGTTTCTTTCTTCAGATCTTTAAAATTGAATGGGTTTTTCCTTACAATTTGGAGAGTTTTTTTAAAGCATGGATATATCCCTCAAAGAATAAAACTATTATTCAGATGTGGAAATTTTTCCTCCCACATGTTTGTTGGGGGGTTTGGAGGGAAAGAAATGACATACTTTTTAGGGACAAAAGCACTAAGGAAAAGGATGTCTTCTACAAGATTAAAAGAGGTATAAGAGAGAATGTTAAGATGAAGGATGAAGTTGCAGAATCAAAACAGGAGAATGATATTTCAGTACTTAAAAATTGGAATTTGTATGGTAAACTTGATAATAAGATCACTAAGGATAACAGAGAAAATGCTAGATGGGACTGTCCTCCTAAGGGTTGGCAGAAAGTGAATTTCAATGGGGCCTCTAAGGGTAACCCAGGGGTGGCTGGTTGTGGAATTGTTCTCAGAGATGAAAATGGTGTGTGTATTGAAATAAAAAATATACCTATTGGCCATCAAACTAATCACATGGCTGAAGCTTGCGCGGCTCTTCAAGGTGTTAGATATGCTAAAGAGAATGGTTGTTCTAAAGTATGGGTTGAAGGGGATTCTCTTAACATTATTAAGTGTTTAAACAATGATTTTCCTGCGTCTTGGACTATAAAAAATACTATTCAAAAAGAAAGGGAGATAATAAAGTCTTTTGAGTGTTGCATTATTACTCATAATTACCGTGAAGCCAATGGAGTTGCTGACTGGGCGGCCAATCACGCATGCAAAAGTGATGAGGTGGAGCAGTGGGATGATGGAAATAATATGCCAATTGAAGTGAAGTTAATGCTCGAGGACGAGCGCCGGAGAAGTCGTCAGAAAGTCATCATCAATGGAAAGTTATTTTAACTCCAATAATATTCAGGTAAGGTGTCATAATGGCCTTAAAAGGTGGCAGTATAAGGTAATGATTTCAAGTTGGAGATGGCATGTTTTCTGGGTCATTTTTTGTTCTCGAAAAGAACATTTTGGCATTATCGGTAGAGTTGAGAACAAAATTTACAGAAATTGCAGAGAAAAAATGGGAGGCAACAAGAAGCGTATTGAACCAGTTAGCTGTAGCAAGTGGAAAAAGAATGAGGAGGTGTGGAGGATTCTGAAAGAAGGTGGCCTTGCTATTTATCTGGAGCGCTTGCATGGGGGAAATCCTAATATCACTAGGATTTTTGAAAAAACTTGGAAGGAGGGGAAGATTTTAGTTGACGATGAATATATGGAAGTTACAGAGGATATTGTCGCTGAAGCCACGGGAATGGGGACAGAGGGGCTCAAGTTTTACAGAGACAGGTTGATATCTGAAAAAGCCTGGGAGACTTTCCCGGCTAATGAGAAGGAGAGGAACAGATTGGTGAAGATTGACACTTCCTACCACAACCCTAAACGTATTTCCAGGCCTTGGAGATATGTTCTGTATGTCCTCATTAGTTATATAACGCTGGATGGTAGGTTTACCAGAGCGACAGGGCATCATTTTATGTTGTTAAATCACTTTAGACATAAGGTGAAAATAAGTTTACCTTACTATTTGCTTAGCTCGTTAGAAGCTACTATTACAAGTTATCAGAAAGATCCCAAGGGGGACCATGCTTCTCACCAGGGACTCATGTTTCTTGTCTTTGAGGTGATGAAAGCTAAAAAATGGGCTAGGTCTGTGGAGAAGAAGAAAATAAAGGATGCGGAAGAAACAGAAGTGGAGGAGGAAGATAGCATGTTTGAAGAAAATATAGAAAGTGAAGGAGAGGCAAGAGGTTTCTCTACTCCTAAAAATAAGAAAAGGGGTAACCCTAAAAAGAAGAAGAAAAATAGCCATGAAGGGTCGGAAACAGAGGAAAGTGATGAGGAATGGGAGATAGATAGTAGAAAACAAAAGGGTAAAGTGAAAACTCAGAAGAAAATCCAGACTGCTGACTCAGAGACAGAGATTGACATGGGGGTTGTTAATAAAAATAAGAAACAAAGGAATACCCAGATGGAGGACTCTGAAACTGAGATAGAAAATGAAACAACTAAAAAGGAGGGTAAAAAAAGGAAGAGAGTAGAGGGGAAGGAGATCCGCAGAAATAATAAAACTAGTAGGAAAAGAATTGTTCTTACTTCTGACGAGGAAGACAATACCCCTGATAAGAGGAAGATGAAGGAAAAATATAACAGAGATAATGAAAAAGAAGACACAGTGATCAAAACGAGGGAGCTGAAAACTGACACTCAGAAGGGGGAAGATTTTATGGACCAGAATAAAGATGGGGATTCTGGGTTCAAGGAATATCCCGATAGCCTAGAAAAAGGAGATCATGCTAAGAAAAACAATAAAGGTATTATCGAAGACTTTTCTGGATTGATTAATAACATGTATAGTGATCAGGTTATTTTAAAAAATCAAGTTGATAAAACTCAGGAGGAAATGAAAATTCTTAACAGAATGGGGATAGGGGATAAACCAGTTGCTGAGTGTCTGAAGTAAATGAGAGATGTTGTTGGCAACTCAAAAGCTTAGGCTGAGTATGCCAACAAGGTGGAAATTATGGAAAAACAAATAAATCAAATTAAAGACAAGATGGAAAAGGACAACAGGGATGATGAAATCAAGAGTTTACACAAAAAAGTTAAAAGACTGGAGACATCTGTTAAAAAAATAGAGGAACAATGTCTCATAAGTCTGAAAGCTTACTGTGGTCATGCTCAAATTCTCATGGATAAATTGGAAATGATCAATAAGGAAAAAGACAGCAGCATTGTGGAGAAGACGGGACCGGGATCGCGCACTAGAGCCAGTGCTAAGAAAAAGAGTGCTAAGGAGGACAAAGAAACAGAGGAGCTGAAAACTTCAGTTAATAACATGCAAATTATGGTCCTCAAAGCTGAGGAGATGGTTAAAGAGATGTAGCTATTCCTTCTGTGCTCCTGGTTGGGTTTTTTGTTGTCCCTGCTGTCTTATGCTATATCTTTGGGACTGTTTTTTGTTCGTTTCACTGTCTCGCTGTTCCTTTCTGTTTTGTTTCTTTGGCATAGATTTTTATTCTTTTAAAACTGTGTATCTTTAAATTCTAGGTTGCAGGTCCTTGTAAAACCTGCTGAACTCTTTGGTTTTTTTTGTAAAGGTTTCGGGTCCTTGTAAAACCTGCTTTTACTTAATCAGAACCACAAAGACCTAAAATAATACAAAACTAGAAGTAATACCTTGGAACCATGGAAAATTTTTATAGGGATAATAGAAACCCAATATGGGAAAAACCACTAGTAACATGCTACCAATTTTTCAGTCTTCTAAAGTGAGCTCTGTGAGGAGACAACCCTGTTAAAGGTTATAATACACACTGTTAAATGTGGCCCTATTAAAGGATTTAATCACCCTATAAAAAGTGAGCCTTGTTAGAGGGATTAGGCCATTCCATTAGACTGTCACCTTGATTAAAGGATTTACAATATGACTGTTAGCTCAAACTTGTTTAAAAGGTTTTTGTGCTGATACAATGGTTAGAAAGTAACAGTAATGTGATCTAAAACATACAACTCACTTTGCAAATATAGATCCATTTTCACTGAAAAGCTAACTCACTGACTGGCCTCCATTATCATCTCAATCACTAAGATCTACTTGGAAATCCATCAAGCAATCACCATTGTGTAGTCATGTACTTCTCTTCTCATCCTTCTCTACCTTCTGCTTAGATTTTCCAATCAACTAAATTAACCTCTACATACATAAACTCTAAATAAGTTAATCTTATACCTCTCTGATCAGGTAGCTAGATCTTTTTCTGCTTAATCATCATTATAGATATTAGGTATTGGTTAGATCTAATGAATCCTTCCAACATTTCATTTTCCATCTAGCTTGTAGAATCCATCCTAAAACTCCTTGAATCCATACATAAAATAGTTAAATATATATTAAATTCTCATTTAATTCTCCATAATGATCATCCTTATCTTAATTATACTTCACATATCCCAAGAAATCAACTATGTTAGTTGGGGTCTCAAATCTTAATCAAATTAACATAATACTGACACTCAGTCATCATTGTGTTCTTCATCTTGGTACAGATTAGATAACTCGGTAATTTACTAATGCTCGGTAAATACTAATTCTCGGTCAACACTAAATTTTCTTGACATGTACTGGTGCTCAGTAGACACTTGCATCACTCAACATGTGCATAAGTTCCTTAATCTTTTGCTCTTTTACTCGGTGAAGACTAAACTTGTAGTCATCCAAACTTCACTTGGTGTTAAAGATAAACAACATATTAACTTACCAACATGCAATCTCATCAAGTACCCATTGTAGTCTCACATAACTCAACCATTTCACCAGGTCTTCTTGTTATCTCCTCTTTTCAAATCTTCTTCATCAATCAATTGATATGGCACTTTACATGATAGCAACTATCTTACCAGTTAAGGTTTGACATCAATGAAAATATAATATTTGTTTCAATTGTAGTTTCCAACAACTCCTTGCATGATTATAGGAAAATTTTCTATTACTCTTGATGGTAAGAATAATACTAATGATGTTCTATATGTTGAAGGTTTGAAATATAATCTTTTGAGTCTTTGTCATCTAGTTGATAAAGTTTACAACCTACAATTCAAGGATGGAATGTGTAAGAACATTGGAAGCTATGGAATTGAGATTTCTACAGGAAGAAAGAATAAATGTAATATATTTAATTTAAACAATTATAATAGTATATGCTCATTTGCTAAGATTGATGATAGTTGGATGTGGCATAAGAGCTTTTGTCATGTGAACTTTGGTAACATTGTGAAGATAAGTACTACAAGATATGTTAGAGATCTTCCTAAACTATTGAAGCATGTTAATGTGATGTGTAAGGAATGTTAGTTGGGTAAGTTGACTAAGTCTACTTTTAAGAGGAAGAATTATTCTTCAAGTGGATTTCTGTATTTGATGCATGCTGATCTATATGGTCCTGCAAGAATAAGAAGATATAATAGGGATATGTATTTCATTCTATTCATTTATGACTATTCTAGAATGATGTGGGTTACATTTTTGAAAGAGAAGTCTAAAGATTTTTTATAAATTCAATATTTTTAAAGCTATGGTTGAGACTAAAATAGGATTGAAGTTTAAATGTCTAAGATCAGACAAAGGTGGATAGTTTACTTCTTCTGAGTTTAATACTTTTTGTGAAGAGAATAGAATAAAGAGACAAATGTCTGCTTTGAAAACCCCATAGAAAAATGGAATTACAAAGAGAAGAAATAAAACCATTCTAGATGCTTCTTTCACCATGATTATTGAAGGAAATGTTCCACATATCTACTAGAGAAAAGTTGTTAGCACTGTAGTATACACATTGAACTAAGCACAAATTAAGAAAGGAACTGGTAAGACACCTTATAAAATTTTGTATGGTCATGTTCCTATAGTAAAGTATTTTGTAATTTTTGGAAGTAAATGTTATATCAGAAGAGATGAAGACCTAGGGAAATTTGATCCTAGATGTGATGAGGGAATATTTCTTTGTTATTATACAAAATAAAGGCATATAAATGTTATAACCAGATGTTGAAGAAATTAATTAAAAGTGAAAATGTGAAAGTTGATGAAAATTTTCAGAAATAGATAAGATCTTATAGATATAAATTAGATGGTGAAGAAAAATTCAGATTGTGTAAGCATGGAATCAGAATTAGAATTAGAATGGATGGTAGAATAGAATAAAGAAGATGAAACTGATGAAGAAGTGGAAACGCGAGAGTATTCTACAAAATAAAATCCAAATATTCCCAAGTATGTAAGGTTAAATCGTTCAAAAAGTTAGATTATTGGTGATAAGAATCATGATGTTCTGACTAGCGGAAGAATTGCTAGAAATGAAATTTTTTGATTTCTAAGGTTGAGCCTAAATTTATTGATAAAGCATGTAAATATGAAAGTTGGGTTAAAGTGAAGGAAGAATAATTGGAACAGATTGAGAAGAATAAGACATGGGTTCTTGTTCCTAGACCTAAAGAGAAGAATGTGATTGGTACTAAATGGGTATTTAGAATTAAATTAAATGAAGAAGGTGAAGTGGTTCAGAATAAAGGAAGACTTGTTTTCAAGGGATACTCACAAATGGAAGGTATTAATTTTGAGGAGACCCTTTCTCTTGTTGCTAGAATTGAAGCTGCTAGGATGTTTTTGCATATTCTACTTACAGAGATTTCAAGCTATATCAAATGTATGTTAATTGTGCATTCTTGAATGGAGAATTAGAAGAGGAAGTTTATATTAAAGTAGGACAAGTGAAAATAGAGCTATAGAAAGAGTTAGGGCATGTGCTTGAATTTCTCTATCTCTTTGCTCCTTTAGCTCATGAAAAAAGATTCCAAACAAACCCTAAAGGGTTTCCTTTCCTCATTCTACCTTGCCCATGTAAATACATGGTATATTTCCCATGTGAAGGCTCATACCGTATCATCTTGAATTGGCCATTTAAAATTCTTCTTGGAGAGCCTTAAAGCTACTATAACATACAAGTCAATATCATAACGTATGAGTATCCTTAGAGACCACATAAGTGCTCTACTCATTCCATTAAACACATTTTAATTTCTATACTTCCAAATAATGCAAAGAACTTCGAAAGATAGAATAAAACAAAAAAAATTGCAATCTTTATCAAGCCTAAGGATATAGCCAAAAATAATATCACAAATTTTTATGGTGGAGTCAAAGAACAAAGAAAAATATCCCTGGACCTCTCTAGAAAATATGTATTCAAATAAAACATGCTTGACAATTTTGGGAATTCTAAAAGAGGTGAAAATGTTACGTTTTCTATTAGGCTTATGAAGGGGAAGTCTACGTAGCATGAGATACCATATAAAAAATATTTTTTTAGGATCACAAGGTCCTCCCCATAGGTTTTCATAATAGTACTACAAGGAAGAGGAATCAAGATCCAAATTATAGCATTGATAACAATGGGGAGAGAATGTCATCAGAATAAGTCAAACATTTGTACAAGAATTTAGCTTTTCTATCAAATAGAAAGGAACCATTAGACTACTTATACTACAAAAAGGAGGAAACATTACAATATAGAGAGTTGGGAAGGGATAGGGAAGAGCATGCTTCTCTTAGCATATAGTCCTCTATTGGGTCTAAGGAATGATAAAATTTTGACTTAATTTCTGCCACGGAACTAGGTGGCCATATTTTAGAATATATTTCAAACAATAAATACCCTTAGAAGCCTAATTTTTTGCAGAGCATCCCTTGATCTGTGCCAAGGTTCTATCTTTATCTCTAAGATTCCACACATTGACCTTTCCCCACATATTTTATTCTCATTATTAAAAATATCATTATAAGTAACCAACTCCCTAATATAATCTCAAGCTTTCCATAGAGATTTAAATACCACTAAACTAGCTGGTTTAACACTAAAATTTATTACAATCAAATCACTAAGAGGGAAATATTTATAGAAAGGACCCATCCTTTCCACAGACTTAGAGATGTTGTACTTAATCATAACTTTCCATGGCTCTTCACCTTTAAGGGATTTAAAAATTCATTTTCATCTAGAGCTATTCCTTGAAGTCTTAAATCTTTCAAGCCTATCCCACCTTTTTCTTTCTAATAGCACACCATTCCCACTTAACTAAATGACTTTTTTTATTCCCCTTCCAATCAGACCAGAGAAAATATTTGATAAGCTTCTAGATGTAATGAAATTGGTAATTAGAAAATAGCCATGCAAATACATAATAGATGTTATAGGAGGAGAGGATCTTTTGAAAAAATTGATGCCTCCCTACCATTGAAAGGTAATGTTTATTCACTTTCTAAGCTTGTTATTAATATTTCCTTTAACTCATTCCCACATCTCTTATGGATTGGGGTTAATGGAAAAATGGATAACAAGATATTGTGTTTGATTCTTGGGACCTCCCCACATGAAGGAGAAATTATTAAACCTATCAAAGTGTTATTCCTCCCAGCTATTATGCCCTGCATCACCGTACCTATATTTTATGTGCAAAATGTTGGGTCCCCCTTTTTTTTGTGTTTCTTTGCTTGCGGCCTTGCCTTGTCTTTCTTTCCCTTTTTTTTGCTTTCTTTCTCCGGGGTTTTCTTCCCCGGCATTGTGTCCTGTTTGTTTTCTTTTTGTCTCTGGGAATACGGTCCTAGAGGTTGCCTTTTGTTGGAAATCAGATTCCAGACTCTGGGATTATTCGTCATGATGTTCTTAAGGAACATCATCACGGGGAATCCTCGGGCCCGGAGTCTGGAGGTTTTCTTGTCCAGAGGTTGCTGAAGGAGGAGGAGAGTTATCTTTTACTGTGGTTATAAATAGAACTTATCTGTCACTTTCACATTTACCATGATCAAAACTTCCAAGCACTTAGAGCGATTAACAAAGCGATTCCAAAGCGATTAACAGAGCATTTGCAGAGAGTTTATGATAATCAACGCTTAACATTTCCAATCACTTTCAGGCAAGTGCAAGTGCTTCATGGTGGTGACTCTGACCAATCGGCAACTTGAGTTGTTGTAGAGCTCTTGAAGTAAATCCTCCCTTCCCTCTGCCTTCTGCGTTCTCAGTTGGTATTTCTTCTCTCCCGCTTCTCTGGTTTTCCTCCGTTTCATTTTTTTTGTGTTTTGTTTGTTTTGTTTCTGTTTTGTTTGGTTCATTATTTTCTAGTTTTTGCCGCCCATTGGTGGGTCGGTTCTCTACCAGAGGGTTGCCCACCCTCTGTGTAGAAGTGGTTCATTTGTAAAATATGTAGATAGCTGTAGATAGTTTGTTCTGCCTTGTCTGGTTTTCCTGTGGACGTCGCTCCGTGTTGTATCTATGTATATATGTTTATACCTACGTATATATGCATGCATAGTTGTATAGTCTCCATGTATATATCCCTCGGCTCCATGTATATCCTTCCAGGTGGCTCATCAAGCTGGTCGAGTCACCTGTATTTTTGGTTTTCCACTCGTGAACTCACTTCGGGGCAGAAAACCACTTGTCTGAAACTCGGCTCTCGGCTGGTTTCAGACAGGTAGTTTTCTCTCTCCTCCATGAGGTCTGTCAGAACCTCATTTATGTCCCATGCACATAATTAATTCCATCCAAGTGGCTTTCCCTTTTCACACATTCGGACAGTTGGCTCCGCCGTCATCGCCATAACTTCCATTTAATACCTACGCACATGGCGCCCACGTGGGCGTGATGACTTGGCTTTTTAAATATTCTCACCAACGATCATTTATCTGGGATTTGGGTATCCTACCACCATCTATCCTGTGCCTTTATGGAGTGATAAAATCCCCAGACCTGGATGTTTAATAAAAATCTTAAAGTTTACGTTGTGTTTTTCTTTTCGCTTATCTTTGCATGAAACTAACTTTTCAGGAAAACCAAACATCGCGGTGGTAAGATCTCTGGACCCTAGAGTAATTATTTTGATAAAATATTCTGACGATCGCTCTACCTTGCAGGTTCCTGAAGTTCATCTATCACTCATGTCTAAAGCAATCGCATCCTCCCCGCCCGGAAGTCCAGAACTTCCCTCAACGACCACCAGGGCAGCTGTAAAATCCAAGATGGAAAGGGCCCTTGAGAAATTGCCCCTGACCATGAAGTTCATGTAGAACAATGTCATCATGGGCTCAAAGATTGAGTCCAAGGTTAAGCTTATAACCGACACCAGCGTCAGAACATGGGCGGAGATGCAGGCCTTGGTAAAAGTAATGCACATCCAGTGACAAGCTGGAGATCAATTAGTGATCAATGTCAGAGGCTCTGGGATCCTTTGGGATTCTTGCTTCCCATGCTCCATGCAGTCTCTAGAGCTTATCCTAATGCTAGCATCCAACTACAACTCCTCTATTCAGGCTGTTATGCTTGCAGCCACAAAACACTGGGGAAGAATCAAGGGAACAAATTCTGGCAGGAAGGCCACCCCTCCCCCCTCAATGGTTGATAGGGAGCCGAAAAAGAAAGGCTCCATCTGCTCTAGTGATTCCTCTCTCCCTAGCAGAAATGATGGCCCAAGCCCAGGCCCCGCCGAAGGCCAAAAAGGCCCGAATAGTTCACACTCTTCGAATTGGGCCAGGCAGAGAAACAGTTGCCATTGTGGCAACACCTCCCCTAGATGTCAATGAAGCAACTGCGGATCCCGTAGACTACAATGTTGCAGAGGTATCCCTAGGAAAAAGGGGAAAGCAAGGTGAGGTAAACTTGCTGAAGAAGGCAGCGAGGGCAATGGAGGCCCGATATGAGAAAGAGGCCCAGAGGCTCAAAGCTGAAAAGGAAAAGAATGCAAAACTTATGGGTTTGCTTACTGAGCTGGCCCGACCCATTAATGCCACTCCTCCAGAGACCTCCACATCAGAAGAACTACCACAGAGTGACATAGACTCCCTGCAAGTAATGAAAAGGAAAGCCCAGGCAGTGGACAAGTTGTTCGCCCTGCAGATAGGAAACACCCGACGTTTCCTGGCATCCACCCTCCCCAATTTTTACATGGCCTGGTAGGTTATTCATTAGGAGGAAATGCTTATTGAGTAGTGGGAGGGTGACGCTGAAAATTACCATGCATGGAAGGTGGAGCTCGAAGAGCTCCTTGCCTTGGGAGAAGATATAATTTCTGAATTTGGAATTCTGGGTGAGGAATCATTTGATTTTGTAAGAACCCAGCACTCCAGACTTGACCTCACATTGGAGGTAACCAAGCAACTGGTAGGGTCCTTGAAAGAAAAGGTAAATGCTATAAAGTATTCTTCTAATTTATACAAGTCTTTTGTAATAAAGACTTCCAGGGCTGATCCCCTTAGCACAGATATATATACCCCCGAAGATTCAATTTTGGGGGGTTTTGATGAAATAACGAAGTCCCGGTATCAATCCCTGGAGGGGATGGATGGGGCCCAGATGGTAAAATTAACTAGCATGATACTTAAGGGTCATGATGTGGCAAGGGTGGCAGATGAATTTAAAGAAAATGTTCTGGACCTCGAGGAAAAAGTTGAAGTGGCCAAGCACAGAAGATCCAGCTTAAAAGAGATAGATGAGGATGGCATTTCTCGCCTCCTCCAGTCCTTCAATGACAATAAGAAACCTTGAGCTTTCTCCGGGGACCGGGGAGAACTCAAAGCATTGGGCATTCTTTATCCTTTGGGGATGTAATTTCTCAGATCTCAGAGTCCTAGATCCAAAATTTTGTATTCTTTAAAGTGATCTATGTCCCGGTCCCCGGGGCCGACCGGTCACTTTCAGAAACGGTTAATAAAGACTGTCAGAATGTGGTTGGCCATATTAAGAAGGTGTCAACCCAGCAGTTGGTTTCTGATAGTATTCTTCTCGAGGCACCGCTTAGAGGTACACCTAGCACATTGGAGACAGGGTACCACATTTCCCATTTATGAGACATGTAGCCCCGATCTTCGGCGAACCCACTTTCTTCTTTCTCCTTTCTAGTTCTCTTCTCGAGGCCGCTTCTTCCGCTAAATATTCTTATCTTATTCTTCTGACATGGCAGACCTATTCTATCTTAAGGTCTTTTGTAGGGTGGCGCAAGTAGTACCGGCCCCCAGATATTGTATTTTATTGAAACATGATGTAAAATAGGGTTAGGGTTAGAAGAGTTGTATAAATAGCCAAACCGACCCATTTCCAGGGGTCGACAAAATTGATGATTTTGTTGTCCATGATAATAGAAAAAGGAATTTCTCATTTTAGTTGTAGAGCTCAATGCTCCTTTATTTTGTTCTAAATAGTTAGCTGCTCTCAGCAGAGCCACCATTGTATCACTCACCAGTGCTTGTTGGAGGGAACATTAATAAAGAAAGAATAATTCTTGGCAATGATGTTGTTGGCATTCCTACTTCTAAGTTAATGGTATTTCATGTTTTGATGTTCTTTATGTCTTCTACTCTGGTATGTTAAAAGTAGATTAACGACCTCGTTACTCCCGCTACTGATAAAATGCTAGCTGATGGTTACGTATTTCTTCGGTACTTAGTGTAGTCTATCAGATTATTATCGATGTTCCAGACATTTCAGCATGACTGTAGTTAGATGAAACGTTTCTAACCCTGCAGGTTCTTTTTCACTTTATTTGCTAAGTGTAGAATGCTAGGGGAAACCTTACTGTATTGAATCTCCGGAGAGAATGAGTTGAAGAAAAACTAGCTATCCCCCTCGAAAATAGTCACCCCTCTCGACCAAGCCCTGCACTGTCATGACCTGACACCCAGGTGCTTGAAGGCCCAGAGGATTTATTTCCCCCGAACAACCTTTGTAGGAGGATTTGGCCAGTTTCCCTGGAACCCGGTGACAACTTATGACTATTTCCGGACCCGGTCAGCAAAACCCCATCAACAAAAACTAGCACTAGAAGGAGGGCATGAACTCATCCCCCTCCCAAGATTCTGATTTTACAGCTCTTGAGGGTTCCCCAAGTCATAGTTTTAAGAGGCAAGCATTCAGTGGAATTGGGTCTTTCTCCCCAACAAAATTTCAAAGAATCCTTAGGTCTTCCCCAAATCCCGGAAAGCTTGTCGAACTCGAGCCCCTTGCTCGAAAGAAACGAACCTCAAAAATCATAGAAGCCGCTATAGTCTGGGGATCTAACATACCTCAGAATACCCAAGCTTCTCAGGCAATCCTAGGAACCAATGCCCACACTACCCAACATATAGCTCCTCTAATGGCTGTGTACTTCAGAAACACCGGGTCCCTAATGGGCACTTTTTCGGGCGCAACCAATGATTTACCCTTTCACCTGGAGAAGATCTGCCCACGATACAAGCACTTAGCCTCACAAACCACGGAAGAACACTTACAGGCATACAAAGATGTCATGAATTGACACTAGATCCAACATGAAGATGTTGTGACTCGTATGTTCCCCTTGTCCCTAGGACAAAGCAAGTTGAACTGGTACCTTAACTTGCCTGCCAACTCCATCAACACTTGGCAGGACATGGAGGATGCCTTCCTGGCTGCCTTTCGCGTGCATGTGGACCCATCCTGGTCCCACAGCCAGTTCATATCCATCAGAAAGGAACCCAATGAACCTCGTGCAGCATTCAACCATAGGTTCTAGTGCGCCCTAAAGCGGTGCACGGGCCCTTTTATCCCATCTCTAGAAGTAACCATACAGACCTATCTTAATGCGATGGACCCTTTTTTTGCTACTCTCCTTTGGAGAACAACCGCCATGGGTGACCGGGACACCTTGGTAAAAGTCTACAACCTAGCCCTAGAGCTGTCCCGTGGTCTCAACAAATCCCCTGGTGGGATTGGCTAGAGCACGCCTTTCAACATGATCCCTGGTGGAACTGCGTATGCCAGGGGTTACAACCCTAATTTGGCAATGGGTGCCCCCCTCGATGGCGATGAATCCTCTGCCACCCCTGATAGACCAACAGGCACAGTATGTTTACCCAACCCAGACCCAGATGACACCAGGTCTGGAAGTCTTCCCTTGGAATCAGCTACAGCAGACACAATAGACTTAGACACAACCATCCGGAGTGCCATTCTTCCAGTTGTCCATGACTGGAGGATTGCCGCCCTCAACTCCAGCTAATACTGATACCTTCCTGGGAGGCCAACAACAACAACAGTCATCACATTGTGACACAAACACTCAGTTGACCACTGAGGTTGAATCCCTCCAACGAATGTTTTCCACCTTGACTATGGACATGGGCCAACTGAAGGCGGGGTCCTACGCGCCCCAGAATTTCAATTCCCAGAAGGGAAACATTTTCTCCAGCCAACGAAACAACAATGCTAAGGGAAGAAACTTCAACAACAGGTCTAGGCCCAATCAGAAACAATGAAATAATAACGCGAACACCGGAGGCCCACCTCCAAACCAAAACGCCAACCAAAATGGTGCTGGACCATCACATTTTACACCTGTCGCAGACTTCCAGCCCATGACTAACTAGTGTAGATTGCATGATACAGGCTCACACAATGAGGTCAATTGTGCCACTTTGGAGAAGGTCATCATGATCTCCCAGCTGGACAGGCAGCAGTCGCATGACCCTACTCCTCTAGAGCCTCCTATCCAGGAAACAACCCATAGTGCCTTCACCTGTGACACCATCTTCTTCGGAACCTCCGGGGAAGATGAAGAAGAATCTGAATTGCAGGGATTCTTTGACGAATCTATTCCACCCTTCGAGGCCAACACCTTTACCAACCCGCAGACTCCATACAATACTCGGAGTCAGGTCGGCAAAGGACCAGTTTACACACCCACACCTCCTGTCAAAGACACTCCTCCTCCCTGGAATAATACAACGGACAGACCCGCTCCTCTAAAGGGTCCTAGCTCTAACCAAACAAAAGACCTCACCAAGGAAAATCACCAGTTCCAAGGAGGAAGATTTGACATTACGAAGGCGTTAGAACAGACCACTACCTCCATGACCTTGATGGAGGTTTTGTTGAATTGTCCCAAGCAGAAGAAGTCTCTTCTGAAGCTCTTAGGGAACCCAGAAGCCATCAGTCGCCCACCCAAGGTTGTCTCGTTCAAAGATGCTAATGCAGCCATCTTCTGGGGGAATAATGAGGATCCTCCCTTCCTACTAGGCTTGAATATCCACAGCAAAAATGTACATAATTTCCTAGTAGACTCTGGAGCTTTGGGTAATTACATGCCCCTGTCCATTTGTCAGAAGCTCAGATTCCACCCCACCCCGTCTAATGGCATAGTAATCTAGCTAGATAAGACTACTGTGAAAATGGTGGGGGAATTGAAGAACGTCCGGATACAACTTATCTAGGACCCCAGGATAGCCAGTATCATTGACATCCAAGTGGTGGACATCCCAAAGACTTACGAGATGTTGTTAAGTCAGAATTGGTCAAAGTCCTTAAATGGATACTTTTCAACTGACTTCACCCATTTATGGCTTCCGTGGGAAGGAGAGTCCAACAAGATCCAGGTTGAAAGTGAACCCCGGATGAAGTAGGCCCTCATTGAAGTTGGGAGGGTCAATGAGGTCCTTTTCTTCGAGACTTCCCTGGGGGTGTACAAACCTTTTGAAATCTTAACATTCGATTTCATCCCCGGAGAAGATACCGCTGTACCACAACGGGCTCAAAACCTCAAAGAAAAGATGAGAGTTGAAGCCAACTCTCAAGGCACCACAACAACCCTTTCCACACTCCTGTCTGACACTTGGTGTCGAGTACATTACCAGAAACATTCAGAACTTGACTGTGGACCATGTCTTTTGATCGCTAATCGACACCTTGATACCCTCTAGAATAAGCAACATGTAACTGATTCTCCGGGACCCGGCACTCCTATAGGATGCACTCCTTTGGTGCCATCTCTCCGAGAATCCCAAAACCAAAACACCTCCAGGGGTGAAATCCACTTTCACGCCCGTAGTCTAAGAGATCCCCCCAAGTCTCCCAACAATAGTCCAAAGACTACCCTGCCCCAGCCCCAGATTACGAATAATGACTTATGGACCCTTAAGTTCGATGGGTCCCGATCCAAACAAGGCTGCGGGGCTGGGGTAGAACTAATCAACCGTGAGGGAAGTCCTTCCTCGCGTCATACAGGCTACAGTTTAACTATAAAAACAATGTTACAGAGTATGAGGCTTTGGTCCTTGGACTCTTATTTGCGTTAAGGAAAGGTATCACCCACCTCCGGGCTCTGGGTGATTCAGATTTGATTGTTAAGCAAGTCCAGAGTCAATACACATGTCACGATAAAAGGCTATCCGCATACCGTAACTGGGCTTGGAGCCTTATCAAGGATTTTGATGCCTTTGAGATTGACCTCATTCCCTGGCACCGGAACTATGTCCCGGATGCCCTCACCATTTCTGCCAGCACACTTGAGCTAATGGCCAGCTCGCCACTCCAAAAATTTTCAATCGAGATGGTCCCCACCCCATCCATTCCAGATAATGTCACCCACTTTTAGGTTTTCGAGGATGATCAACATATCCTGGCCTTCATGGAAAGTGTTGGTGTCTTTGAGGACCAGATAGTGGAGGAGCGAGACCACGATGATACTGGGCAAGCTGATGAGGATGATGGGATCATGGAATTGCCCACCAACACCATCCCAAAGGGGATGGTTGCACTAGAATGAATCTTTGACTCAGACTCTCAGGCCTGTGAGAAGATGTCATCCTCCTCCGAAGGAGGAAAGTTTGAAAAGGTTAACATCGGCCAACCCGATGAAGAAAAGGTCATTCACATTGGTACCTCCTGCTCCCCTGAGGAAAAGGAAAAGATTCTCGCGGTTCTCCAAGAATACATTGATGTAATTGCCTAGGGTTATGAAGACTTGAAAACGTATGACACTTCCATCATCACCCATACTATTCCCTTGAAACTTGATGCTAAGCCCTTTCAGCAAAAACAAAGACTAGTCAACCCCCTAATAGAGCCTCTAATTCGTCAAGAGGTGGAAAAACTGCTATCAGCCTGAATAATCTTCCCAATCTGGCACACTACGTGGGTTGCCAATCTGGTCCCTATAAGGAAAAAGAACGGTGAGATCTGCCTTTGTGTGGATTTCTAAAACTTGAACAGGGCTTCCAAAAAAGATAATCACCCTCTCCCCTCATTGGATGAGGTGTTGCAGATAGTAAATGGATCTCAGATGATGTCCTTCTTGGATGGATATTTGGGGTATAACCAGGTCATGGTCAAGTATGAGGATAGAGAGAAAATAGCGTTTACCACCAAGTGGGGAACGTTTGCATATAGAAGAATGCCCTTTGGTCTGATCAATGCAGGGGCTAAATTTCAAAAGGCTATGGACATTGCATTCAAGGGCCTCATAAATCAGTGCATAATCATCTATATGGATGATTTGGCCATCTTTTCCCGGGACAGGCATGACCACGCCGCCCATCTCACTCAAATCTATGAGAGATGTCATCGGTATGGAATATCCCCCAACCCCAATAAGTGCATATTCGGGGTCACCGAGGGGAAGTTTCTCGGGCATATTGTCTCTGAGAAAGGTATATCCATAGAGCCTGACAGATTCGAAGCATTTCTGAACCTACAGATGCCTGGCAGCAAGAAAGAGATGTGATCCTTTTTTGGAAAAATCAACTTCGTGTGACGATTCATCACGGGATTTGTGGAAATAGTTAAACCACTCAACGATATGATGAAGAAGGATACTAAGATTGAGTGGAGCACTGAAGTAAAATAGGCATTCACCCAAATCAAACAGACAATAACGAAGGCACCTGTCCTGGCTAGTCTAGACTATTCCCTTCCATTTTACATTTACTCTTTTGCTTCACCGCATTCTGCCATGGTAGTGTTGACCCAAAAGGTTGAAGGGGAAGAGTGACCAATAGCTTTCATGAGCTCCCCTTTCAAGAACGCTGAGGTCCGATACTCATCACTAGAAAAATAGGCCTTTGCTCTAGTTCGCACCGTGAAGAAATTCCAATATTATATTCTCTGGAGCAAGGTACATGCTATCATCCTGGACTAGGCCGTTAAGTCTCTACTAATGCAGAGTGAATTGGGAAAAAGAAAGGGGAAATGGATGGCCATCCTCCAGGAGTATGACTTAGAAATGCAGCCCATGAAGATACTCCAGGGTCAAGGACTAAGTTGGGCGATGGCAGAAGAGACTCCCCGCATAGAATGCCAAACTTACACAGCGGAGTCCATCATGCAAGACCTGTGGTATACCGATCTAGTGTACTTACTACTAAACAACAAATGTCCAGAGGGATTACCTCCCCACAAACGCTGATCCCTGCGGATGAAGAGCACCCACTTCATGATAAAAAACTCCATGCTTTACCATAGAAATTATGAGGGAGTGTACCTTTGGTGCATCAACATAGACCAAGCTATAAGAATAATCGACGAATTCCATGGACAGTTTGGAACCGGGCATGGCTCAGCCGATGCCACTGCCCATCAGATCCTTCAGGCCAAATACTATTGGCCCTGTATATTCAAAGACATTTACACTCATGTAAGGAAATGTCATACTTTCCAAACCGCAACGCATCATGAGCGTAACCCAGCTATGCATTTACAACCAGTATACGAGGCTAGACCATTTTCCCAATGGGCATTCAATTTCATTGGGGAAGTCAACCCCAACTCATTTTCCAACCACCGATATATCTTTACTACTTTTGATTATTGCACTCGATGGTCTGAAGCTATACGGTGCAAAAACAACACGGTGGACGTAGTTATCAAATTCCTGGAAGAAAACATCGTCACACGATTCAGGATGCCCTTTGCTCTGGTATGTGACAATGGTCTAGTGTTTTCTTCAGTGCAATTACTCAAATGGACCTACGATCAGAAGATCACTTTGAAGTTCTCCAACAACTATTATACCCAAGAAAATGGCGTCGCTAAATGAACAAACAAAAATCTACTTGAAGTGATCAAACACTTGTTAGAAAAAAATCCCAGGGATTGGCATCAAAAGTTGAAGTTTGCTCTTTGGGTAGATCGCATTCACGTCAAAGCCACCCTAGGGACATCCCCATTCTATCTGGTTTATGGTCAGAACCCTGTATTCCCGGTCAACTTACAGATCCTAGTTTTATAGTTCATGCAGGAATTTAGCAACAGGGACAACATCATGGAGGTTCGACTCCTGAATCTGGTGTGAATGGAAGAACAGAGAGACATATCCCTTGAACATTTCACGTGTCATCAAGTAGTGGTAAAATGATGGTTTGACAAAAGAGCCCAATATAAGGCTTTTCAGATCTCGGATCTGGTCCTGTTGTGGGACAAGGCCCAGAAGAAGAAAGGAAAGCACACCAAATTCCAACGGCTCTGGCTCAAACCATACCTAATCTCAAAAATCTACGGGGAAAATACTTACCGCCTCAACACCCTGACTGGAGAACCTGTCACATTGCCCATTAATGGACAATTCCTCAAACACTACTTCAAGTAGGGTAAAGTTTGTCTAAAGTTGTATTTTATGTAAAGCTTTCCGCTTGTAAATATTTCCTCTGGGTGCCTCGTGCGAGGTACCCTGCCTTGTAAATAGCCTTGTCGACTGTCCTCCGAGACAGTCCTCTTCTGTTGCGTCTTTGTTTCTCATTTTTGGCTTTCTTTTGGTCTCGGTGTTTTGTTCCATCTTGTAGGAATTGGAATGCTTCGCATGACTTTAGCTTCTGGTAAAATGTCTACGGCATGGTGAACTTTAGAATCTATCTTTAGCATGGTGGAGCCAGCCTAGTCTCCGAGGTGGTTTCACAGGATATGGCACATTTTGAGGAATCTCCATTGGATGTTCTCTCTGAGAATTTGGCAATCAGTGAATAAAAATAATATAAGGAACAAGTAATCAGACACGCCGAGGGTAGATCGGTTGTACTAATTGATTGACCCAGGTCTGAAACTTTAAGAGATTCCTTCCAGGTCCGGAGCTTTATCCCCTCTTCAAACATCTAAGCATAGGTGGATAGGTGAAAGAAGTACGGCCATTAAATTTAGCTAAGATTAAGCTTAATGGTGAAAGAAGTACCGCCTTCCCCACCCAGAAACAAACAAAATAACAAGAGGAAAAGCGGGATAAAACTCTGGTCTTCGGGGGAAATGAGCAAATATCTGACTGGTTCGATGTAATTAGTGCCTCCTCTTTTCCTCCCAGATGTCATCGACTTGATTTCCTTCCAAAGCACATACGACACCACTGATCAAGGACGTCGAACTGATTTCTATGGTTGGATTCTCTCAGATATGTTGTCCTTTGCCTATCCGATGCTTCAGGAAGCGGCTTGTTCTAGTTTTGCTAACCAAAGATTCTATAGTTCTCAAATGCGCTAAGGCATTTGTCCCAGATAGTCACCATTTGTTATGCCCTACATCCCCGTCCCTACATTTTGTGTGCAAAATGTTGGGTCCCCCTTTTTTTTGTGTTTCTTTACTTGCAGCCTTGCCTTGTCTTTCTTTCCCTTTTTTTCCTTTCTTTCTCCGAGGTTTTCTTCCCCGGCGTTGTGTCCTATTTGTTTGCTTTCTGTCTCCAGGACTATGGTCCTGGAGGTTGCCTTTTGTTGGAAACTTAATTTCAGACTCTGGGATTATTCGTCATGATGTTCTTAAGGAACATCATCACGGGGAATCCTCGAGCCCGGAGTCCGGAGGTTTGCTTGTCTGGAGGTTGCTGAAGGAGGAGGAGAGTTATCTTTTACTATGGGTATAAATAGAACTTATCTGTCACTTTCACATTTACCGTGATCAAAACTTTTGAGCACTTAGAGTGATTAACAAAGCGATTCCAAAGCGATTAACAGAGCATTTGTAGAGAGTTTATGATAATCAACGCTTAATGTTTCCAATCACTTTCAGGCTAGTGCAAGTGCTTCACGGTGGTGAATCTGACCAATCGGAAACTTGAGCTATTGCAGATCTCTTGTGGTAAATCCTCCCTTCCCTCCGCCTTCTACGTTCTCAGGTTGGTATTTCTTCTCTCCCGCTTCTCTGGTTTTCCTCCGTTTCATTTTTTTTGTGTTTTGTTTGTTTTGTTTTTGTTTTGTCTGGTTCATTGTTTTCTAGTTTTTGCCACCCATTGCTGGGTCGGCTCTTTGCAAAAGGGTTGTCCACCCTCTGTGCAGAAGTGGTTCATTTGTAAAATATGTAGATAGCTATAGATAGTTTGTTCTGCCTTGTCTGGTTTTCCCGTGGATGTCGCTCCCTGTTGTATCTATGTATATATGTTTATACCTGTGTATATATGCATGTGTAGTTGTATAGTCTCTATGTATATATCCCTCAGCTCCATGTATATCCTTCTAGGTGGCTCATCAAGCTGGTCGAGTCACCTGTGTTTCTAGTTTTCCACCCGTGAACTCGCTTCGGGGCAGAAAACCACCTGTCTGAAACTCGGCTCTTGGCTAGTTTCAGACAGGCAATTTTCTCCATCCTCCATGAGGTCTATCAGAACCTCATTTATGTCCCATGTACACAATCAATTTCAGCCAAGTGGCTTTCCCTTTTCGCGCGTTCGGACAGTTGGCTCCGCCGTCATCGCCATAACTTCCATTTAATACCTACGCATGTGGCGCCCATGTGGGCATGATAACTTGGCTTTTTACATATTCTCGCCAATGGTAATTTCTCCAAGCTTTGGGTATACTACCACCATCTATCCTGTGCCTTTATGGAGTGATAAAATCCCCAGACCTGGATGTTTAATAAAAATCTTAAAGTTTACGTTGTGTTTTACTTTTCGCTTATCTTTGCATGAAACTAACTTTTCAGGAAAACCAAACATCACGGTGGTAAGATCTCTAGACCCTAGAGTAATTATTTTGATAAAATATTCTGATGGTTGCTCTGCCTTGCAGGTTCCTGAAGTTCATCTATCAATCATGTCTAAAGCATCCGCATCCTCCCCGCCCGGAAGTCCAGAACTTCCCTCAACGACCACCAGGGCAGCTGTAAAATCCAAGATGGAAAGGGACCTAGAGAAATTGCCCCTGACCATGAAGTTTGTGCAGAACAATGTCATCATAGGCTCAAAGATTGAGTCCAAGGTTAAGCTTATAATTGACACCAGTGTCGGAACGTGGGCGGAGATGCAGGCCTTGGTAAAAGTAATGCACATCCAGCGACAAGCTGGAGATCAATTAGCGATCAACGTCGAAGGCTCCGGGATCCTCTGGGCTGCTTGCTTCCTGTGCTCCGTGCAGTCTCTAGAGCTTATCCTAACACTAGCAGCCAACTACAACTCCTCCATTCAGGCTATTATGCTTGCAGCCACAAAACACCAGGGAAGAATCAAGGGAACAAATTCTGGCAGGAAGGCCACCCCTCCCCCCTCAATGGCTGATAGAGAGCCAAAAAAGAAAGGCTCCATCTGCTCCAGTGATTCCTCTCTCCCTAGAAGAAATGATGGCCCAAGCCTAGGCCCCGCCGAAGGCCAAAAAGGCCTGGATAGTTCACACTCTTCGAACTAGGCCAGGCGGAGAAACAGTTGCCATTGTGGAACCACCTCCCCCAGATGCCGATGAAGCAACCATGGATCCCGCAGACTACAATGTTGTAGAGGTATCCCTAGGAAAAAGGGGAAATCAAGGTGAGGTAAATTTGTTGAAGGAGGCAGCGAGAGAAGTGGAGGCCTGATATGAGAAAGGGAACCAGAGGCTCAAAGCTAAAAAGGAAAAGAATGCAAACCTTATGGGTTTGCTTACTGAGCTGTCCGAAACTATTAATGCCGCTCCTCTGGAGTCCTGCACATCAAAATAACTACCACAGAGTGACATAGACTCCCTGTGAGTGATGAAAAGGAAAGCCCAGGTAGTGGACGAGTGGGTCGCCCTACAGATAGGAAACACCCAGCATTTTCTAGCGTCCACCCTCCCTAATTTTTACACGGCCCGACAAGGTATTCATCAGGCGGAAGTGCTTATTGAGCAGTGGGAGGGTGACGCTGAAAATTACCATGCATGGAAGGTGGAGCTCGAAGAGCTCCTTGCCTTGGGAGAAGATATAATTTCTGAATCTAGAATTCTGGGTGAGGAATCATTTGATTTTGTAAGAACCCAGCACTCTAGACTTGACCTCACATTGGATGTAACCAAGCAACTGGTAGGGTCCTTGCAAGAAAAGGTAAATGTTGTAAAGTATTCTTCTAATTTATACAAGTCTTTTGTAATAAAGACTTCCGGGGCAGATCCCCTTAGCACAGATACATATACCCCCGAAGATTCAATTTTGGGGGGTTTTGATGAAATAACAAAGTCCCAGTATCAATCCCCAGAGGGGATGGATGGGGCCCAGATGGTAAAATTAACCAACATGATACTTAAGGGTCATGATGTGGAAAGGGTGGCAGATGAATTTAAAGAAAATATTCGGGACCTCGGGGAACAAGTTGAAGTGGCCAAGCACAGAAGAGCCAGCTTAAAAGAGATAGATGAGGATGGCATTTCTCGCCCCCTCCAGGCCTTCAATGACAATAAGCAACCTTGAGCTTTCTTCAGGGACTGGGGAGAACTCAAAGTGTTGGGCATTCTTTATTCTTTGCGGATGTAAGTTCCCAGATCCCGGAGTCTCAGATCCAAAATTTTGTATTCTTTAAAGTGATCTATGTCCCGGTCCCCGGGGCTGACCGGTCACTTTTAGAAATGGTTAATAAAGACTATGAGAAGGTGGTTGGCCATATTACGGAGGCATCAACCTAGCGGTTGGTTTCTGATAGTATTCTTCTGGAGGCGCCACTCAAAGGTACACCTGGCACATTGGAGACAAGGCGCCGCATTTCCCATTTATGAGGCATGTAGCCTCGATCTTCAGGGAACCCACTTTCTTCTTTTTCCTTTCTGGTTCTCTTCTCAAGGCCGCTTCTTCCACTGAATATTCTTATCTTATTCTTTTGACATGGTAGACCTATTCTGTCTCAAGGTCTTTTGTAGGGTGGCGCAGGTAGTACCGACCCCCAGATATTGTATTTTATTGAAACATGATGTAAAATAGGGTTAGGGTTAGAAGAGTTGTATAAATAGCCAAACAGACCCATTTCCAGGGGTCAGAAAAATTGATGATTTTGTTGTCCATGAGAATAGAAAAAGGAATTTCTCATTTTAGTTGCAGAGCTCAATGCTCCTTTGTTCTGTTCTAAATAGTTAGTTGCTCTCAGCAGAGCCACCATTGTATCACGCACCAGTGCTTGCTGGAGGGAACATTAATAAAGAAGGAAGAATTCTTGGCAATGATGTTGTTGGCATTACTGCTTCTGATTTAATGGTATTTCATGTTTTGATGTTCTTTAAGTCTTCTACTCTGGTATGTTAAAAGTAGATTAACGACCTCTTTACTCCCGCTACTGATAAAATGCTAGCTGATGGTTATGTATTTCTTCGGTACTTAGTGTAGTCTATCATAGTATTATCGATGTTCTGGAAATTTCAGCATGACTGTAGTTAGATGAAACGTTTCTAACCCTGCAGGATCTTTTTCACTTTATTTGCTAAGTGTAGAATGCTAGGGGAAACCTTATTGTATTGAATTTCCGGAGAGAATGAGTTGAAGAAAAACCAGCTATCCCCCTCAAAAATAGTCACCCCTCCCGACCGAGCCCCACACCATCATGACCCAACACCCAGGTGCTTGAAGTCCCAGAGGATTTATTTCACCCGAACAACCTTTGCAGGCGGAGTTGGCCAGTTTCCCCAGAACCCAGTGACAACTTATGACTGTTGGCGGACCCAATTGTATGTGATGAAACCTAACCCGTTGGGAGCACGCTCAGACATGCAAATTTTAGAGATAAACATCAAATAACAACATTATACATATCTAAAACATACTACAAAAATAACAAGTGATTCCATCACAACCTCTGATGAGCTAAACAAGGGCACCCAAAGCTTTGTTGATTTTCTATTAGAGAATTGTGGGTGTGCTCTCCCAACACAGTATGTGTAAATCCCACTATTTGATTAAAGATGCAAACTAATTGATTGAGATGAATGAAGAGCTCAAAGAACAAGTATTGAAAACTTGTCTCAAGCCTTCATCATGAATGCAAATGCAAGATTAATGCTAAGATGAAGATTCAAAAACTACACTAAGATGATATGCATAAGACAATAGAAATAAGTTGATTTGCCATTATCCTAACATGTAATTTCTAGATTCAACTATGAACTACAAGCATGAACAAAATTTAACTAAGAAAATAGAACTATGATTCATTCCATATTAAACCTAAGATGTGATATCTAGATTCAAGCATGAAATAACATGAAAATGAACTAAGATTATCATGAAATGCTAAATTGCTTAAAGAAA
>MU226986.1:5672671-5702577 GCA_018584345.1 Thuja plicata
ATGTGATATCTAGATTCAAGCATGAAATAACATGAAAATGAACTAAGATTATCATGAAATGCTAAATTTCTTAAAGAAATCCTAGAAACAAACTAGCATGATAACAATGCATAAATGAGAGATGGTTAGCTCTTGGCAAGAGCCTCTATTTATAGAGTTTTGGAGGGAAAGGAAGGACTTGGATGAGGTGGATCATATGTGGCATCCACATAGATGCCACATAGAGGACACAAGGGCAAGAGGACAAGCTTATGCAAAAGTCAACTCTAGCCTTTAAGGTTTGAAAGGCTCAAGGTTTGCTCACACATGTGTGAGCAACACTTGGGGAATGGAGTGGGGGACAAAAGAGTGGTTTCCTTAAAGGAAGTTGGTGGCTTCCTTTTTGAGGAGTTTCTCACACATGTGGGAGCATCCCATTAGTGCTAAAAAGAGTAGGAATCACACTTTAAGTGTGATTAGAGTGTGTTTAAGTGAGGAAGTAGGTTTATTAAGAGGAATAGGTAGGGTAGGGTAGGAATAGAATAGGTTTCTAGGTAGGATTAATAGGTCTTATTAATTTAATCCAAATTAACTTGAATTAATTGTGGTTTAGAAGAATATTAGAAATGTGGGGAAATAAATAAATTTAAAATTTATTTAAAAGGAGATTTATGGAGGGATAATGTATTAGATAAGATTTAATACATAAAAAGGGATAGTTTTTAAATTAGATTCAAATACTTAGGAGGATGAATCATATTTAATTAAATAAATTTAATTAAATAGATAGAAGAATATAACAAATTTAATTAATTAAAATTAACTATAATGTTATGGGAATATTAATTAAATTAATATAAGGATGATTTTGGACGTCTACACCGGTCAGTAAAACCCCGTCAACACCAGCTAAGCATAATGGACTTAGGCAAGGAGAATTTAATAATAGAAGCACTACAACATAGATCCAATTTCTTCATCAAATAATTGATATTGTCTTCATTCAATTTAACAAGAAATGTAGTATCATCAACAAATTGAATATTAGATAGATTGTCACCATTTGGAATTGTACACACCTAAATCTAATTACGCAGTTTCATAATCTAATTTAGCTCCCTCCTAGGAAATTATTGATTAAATATTTAATATTTAATTAATTTACGTCATTTCACTAGTTAATTAATTTAATTAATTAGCTATAGTCTAAATTAATTATCTAATGCCAACCCACAGCCAGATAATTAATTAAATCTCCCATTTTCTTCTATTAATTTAAATGAATATAATTTTTCTATTTAAATTAATTCCCAATTTTCCCTTCTGATTAAATAAAACCTATTTAATCAATTTGAGCACATGGCTCCTAAATTTAACCCCTAACTTAACCTATCTCAACCACTTAACCCATAGTTTTAACTCAACCCAACTCCTTCACACATACTAACCTCTCTTAATTAAGTAAACACCATTACTTACTTAATTTATCCCTCCACTCATTCTCTCTCCTCCCATCACATCCTCCTAACTCTCCCACTTTCCCTCTAATCCAAGCCTAAATTACCCCTCAAGCATTTGCACAATAATAATCCATAGATTAAGAATCCTAATACAATCCTTAATTCAAACTCATTTCACTTCCTTTTAACTCCCAACTCCCTCTCCAATTTTTAGGCTTAAATGCCCTTAACCCCCAACCACATTCTTACACCTTTGTCCCTCACTTATGAATCTTGAGCCTTATAAAGCATTTAATGCTAAAGTTGACGTCTTTTCCAAACCCATGTGTCCCTTCTATGGCTCTTATGTGGATGCCACATAGGTGCCACCTCATCCAAGCCCTTCTCTTCCCTCCAAAAATCTATAAATAGAGGTCTTCTCCCCTTGCATTTTGATCTCTCATTTTATTCATTGTTATCATGTTATTTTAGCTCTAGAATCTCATATTTTTCTTTCATGTTCATAGTTCTTTTTTTAAAGCACTTAGAAATCATATGATAGGATAAATTAGTGAACAAATCTTAGTTTCTCTACTATCTTGCATCTCATTTCATAGTTTTACGTCATCTCCAAGGTGGATTTGAGACTAGTTTCTTCATACTAGTTCTTGAATTCCTCCTTCTCTTCCAATCTTACATTCACATTTGCATTGTATTGGGGATCCTCATTCATTTGTTTTTGAGAGAGCACATCCACACTCCATATTTTGAGTAAATAAAATAAGTTAAATAGGGTGCTTACTTGTTTCATGCTTAATCTGATGTTATTTGGTTTTCTTTATTGTTTGCTTGCTATTTACATGATTTGAATTGATTCTATGTGCTAACCCACTAATCTTTCATTTTTGAGCTTGCTCCCAACATGTTTTAGGCATTAAGAATTCCTCATACATAGGAATATTAATACCTTCCACTTTTCTAGACAGGGTAATATCTCTCAATAAATAAAATAATGTATTTGTAGCTAAAACAAATAGGGAAGGAACCAGTGGGCATCCCTATCTTATGGACCTAGATAATGAGAAGCTTTAAGACTTAACCTCATGTACTTCCATAGAAGCTATGGAAACTATCATGAGGGCCTTGACCATCTTATAGAAGGATCTTGGAAACCTCATACCTTCCAACATCAACAGGGTAAATTGTCATTCTATTCTATCATAGGTCTTTTCAAATTATATGAGAAGCATTTCCACTCTTTGATTAGATTCTTTAGGCCAATTCTTGGCCTCCCAACACCTCAACACATTTTCCAAGATAGATATTCCCTTAACAAACCCATTTTTAGTGGGGTTCACAATATTTGGAAGAACATCTTCCAATCTTTTGGTTAGGATTTTAGCAAGGATTTTGTAGGACACATTCAAAAATGTAATAGGTCTCCAATTTTTATTAGATACCTATCATGATCTTTTGGAATACGTTTAATGAGCCCATTATTAATTTCACTACCCAAAGATGCTCTATTAGTGGCTTCTATATGAACTTTGAAAATATCCTCATCTATCCAAGCAATGTTACTTTTGTAAAATTATACTAGCAGGATACCTGGTCTTGAGCCTTGTCATTTCTCAATGCAAGAATTGCATGTTGCACTTCATTAAAAGATAACTCACACTCCAACTTGGTTGCATATTCAACACATAATTTTTAGGAATAATATCTTTGATCTCCTCTCTAATCCTCCATGTATTTTTCTACCATCCTTAGAGGTAAACAAATTGTTTTAAAATTGAGTGAAAGGATTAAGGATACATGCTTGCTCAATTAAATTAACCTCATTCTCCCAAAGGGAGTCAATCCTCTCCTTGGATTATTTTATCTTAGTAAGATGAAAGAAAAAATTAGACCTCTTATCTCCATGCTCAAACAAATTTAACCTTGTTCTAACTTTTACACTATTAATTATAGCATTCTACAATATTTTAAGGGAATATTTGGCTTACATAAGACCAATAGAAATATTTGAGTTAGAATGAATAGTCTAAAGCATATATTCATCTTCCATGAGACTGTTGTGCAATTTGGTTTCCCTTTCCCTATCATCTTTATCCTTCTTCCTTCCAACCATCAAAATATTTATTTTCCAACTCTAAACCTTTTGATTTCATCTCTCAATATCACTTACTATGTCGGAGTTCTAGAAGTTAAATTGTCTGATGATATAACACGCATACAATATTTCATCATCCGTCAAGAGGTTATTATTTAGAAAAAATGAATCTCTTGGACCCTAAGGGATGGGGGAAGAGTTAGCAAGACAAATAATATCTTAAATAGGGTGATGATATGATAGGGTATATGGAATCATTGTTACACTACATCCTTTCACATCCATGTAGAATTTGAAAAAATCTTCATTCACATAGAAAGAATACAATCTTCTATATATCCTTTTATCTCCTCTTTGAGAGGTTCACCTAGTAAACTAAACAACACTAACTAATTCTTCTTACCAACCAGAGGGTCAAACAACCTAAGCTTTTTTATCATCATGTAAGTTAATAGGACTTTTCATCTTCTTTCCACTCAAGTATCACACCCTCTACCTTATCTTTAGGTTCATTAGGGACATAGAATGAACACACACCCACTTTACTCTCTTTACACTCTAGGATAACCTAAAAAACACTATTACAGGTGAGAAACCCCACTTTTGAACAAACTTTCTCCATTTATTACTAATAAGGATAGTTTCACCCCCTTTCCCTTTAGTGTGATTGGTGATAAAGTAACTAGGATCCCTCCATATATTTCAAATTGATATCTATATGAAATTGAATTGCTTTCAATTCTTGTAAGGGGAGAACATAAATGTTATTTTTCATCTTGAGAAATATTTTAACCACATATTTTTTTCCCATTGGGTCCCTAAATATTTTATAGCATTTGGGTAGTTGTCCTTTAGGGGGGATCTTTCTTTATTTACTATCCCCGAACCCATTGAGTCTCCCTCTTTTCCTCTTGAACTCAAATACTTGATCAACCTTAAGGTTAGATGCATTAGAATTCTTGGCCTTTCTAGAAACCATTTTATTATTTTGTTTCCTTTCTCCTAGTCCTATCATGGCTTCATCCACAATATCCTCATTGGGGCCTCAATTATAAGGAATAATAACCCATTTACCAGCTTCTTCTTCCTCTATTTCAGTTAAATCATATCCCCTAAATATTCAATGGGGAATACAACTGGACCTTCATCTAGTTCAATTATTAAATCTACTAGAAGATGAAGTCTAGGGTTTAAAGAAATTAGAAGCCTGACATTCATGTGTTGCAGTAGAGATGGGATTTCATCCACATTTAGGACGTTACTTGAATTATATATCGAAGTAGTGATAAAAATCCAGAACAAATGGGGAATGTTCTAGATTATGACCTACTTGGGATATGATAAGGCCATAATATATTCATGGTTGGCATCATGAGACCAACTAAGAGCCCTTAAGAAACCCTCTCCAATAGACTAGTTTTACCTTCTAATAAGTTCTTTTTGGTTTTGAGGATTATTATAAAAAATTATAAGTAACCTCTCTATATCATCCTATAAAAGGTAAAAGAAAACCATAATTTCTTGCCTTGAGTGTTTTGTAACTATTTATTCAAGTAGAAATGGGAAGAAATATTATTAATTTCAAGGGAATCTAGAAAGATTTTAATGTTCTTCAACCTATTTTTTCTTTAGAAATAGCCAAGATCATTTGAAGATTAGGGTTGACAATGAGGGATGGAATAGTAAACTTACCTCTTCCTCCATCTTTGTCTACTATCAGGGAGTGCTTGTGGTTTAGATAAATAAAGCTTTCTCCTATTGATATGTCCTTCTTGGCCACCATCATGTCCAAAAATGCCTCAGCCACCATGTCTAATCGATGGTTAGACATAGATTTCCCATTTCTGAGTGATTTATCAGCCATGCACAACCAACACCCCAAATGAGGTGAGGTACAAAGAAATAAATGAGAGTAGAAATTTTTACATCCCACCACCTAGGTCAATAAGTTCTTTCTTGTGTGATGAAGGCCATGAAAATTGGGGTAGGTTCAAGTTGTAGATGAAAAAGCTCTCCTTTTCTTTCCTGCTCAATTTTTAAAAATGTTTTTTTATTTTTTTTATTTGATATAAAGTATAAAACTAAGTAAAATGGATTGTTTTACAACATAGAATGATTTAGGACATTACATCAAAAGTTTTGAAATACTTTTTATCTAATACAAAAATTTGCTAAAGTCCAATAAAACTAAGGTAACAAAATGAGCATCAGTAATAGGTATTATATAGTCAGAAAATGGAAGCACTTCCATTGTAGACTGGTTTAGATTTTTGAGTAAGTGGTTTTCAGTCATTTCAAGTGACTTGAATGGGTCCCTGACTTGGATCTGGCCTTTTCCCCCTGTTCTGCCCCATTTCTAATTTTTACAGCTTATTTCTAACACTCCAGACTATAAAATTGGGACTTTGACCTCAGGGTCAAGGTCAACCTTTTTTGGTCAATGTCAACCTTGAAATTGACCTAGGTAAAGGTCAAACTTGACCTTTACCTAGGTTAGAATTGATATTTTTTTGACCTAGGGTTCAAATTCTAGATTTCCAGGGTTTCCGGATGTCGGGCCTTGGAAAGAGTTAATTCTCACTTCCGGGTCAGTTGTTTTAGTCTTCAAAACAAAAAATCTTAAATTATATTTAATATAGGTTCTCTTCTATGGATATAGGTCTAATTGTAATTTAATTCTCCTATGTTGGCCTCTCTAGAATATTTTTCTCTAGTTTCATATATAAGGAAGCTTTCTCCTCTCATTTTCTCTAACAATCTAAGACAAAGACTAACCATGATCATCAACTTTCAAAAGACTTGAAGAGTGAAATACAAAGGTGAAGAAGAGAGATTTGAATCAATCCAAGTAGCCATTGAAGCATTCATCCATTCTCAAGAATTCAAGCACTTCTCAAGCACTCAATTCATCAAGAAGATCCATTGGTGGCCATTGAAGGATTCAAGCTCCATGAAGCCCTCTTGTTGAAGATTTCTCCATCCACATTCCTCCAAGCCTCTTTCTATTAAAATATCCATTCAAGATTGGTGTTGAATATCTACAAGCAATTTATTTGAGACATCCTACTTTCCATATTTTACATCCATTTGGTCCATGCATACTTGTGGATCCATGGATTTGAATATGCCACAAGGGCTTCTACAAGCAAGGTGAATTTGTACATATACTTTGTTTTACTTATGCAATTTCAATTATACTTTGAGGTTAATTCCAAAACTAGGGTTTTACGAAGGAAAACCCCTCCCCCCCAACAAACAAATACATTTTTCTTGTAGGTATAGGTTCAGAATAGCGGATTGAAGTGCAGATTTGGATACCCTTTTCAGCAAACTTTTGGGATCCAAAAATAGATTTTCAGTCTAAGACTTTTTAGGTTGATTCTGTCCTAGGTTAGAATTGGAAATTTTGGGTCAATGGTGACATTGACTTGAGGGTCAAAATTGGAACTGTGTCAGAATAGAAAAATATTTTTGGGTTTTGTTCATTTCTGCATTTCTATTCTAGATTCAATCTTAGAATTTCCAGATTTTTGGTGCAGACCCCCGAAAATAGCATTCTTCAGATCTGTAACATTTCAAGGTTAGTATTTTTCTCCCATCCATTTCAATTAAATTTCTTAATATTTCTAAATCTATCACACATTCAAATCTATAAATAGGTATTTAAGATCTTCCTCTTTGCTCTTATTTCCAAATGATTGGTTCATTTATGCATTGATCCTTCCTATGGGGTTAATCAATTTGGATCCTTCATTTGTGTATCTAAGGATAAAAGGAGAGCATCTTATTTACCCCTTACATTTCAAATACATCTACCCCATGTACTAAACATCTATTACATACCCCATCCATTTTAAAATGTAAGATTTCTTATCTTGCATTTTGGTGAACCCATGATAGACAACTCTTTCTTTTTGGTGTTAGATTTACATATTTTATGTTAGATCTTGCATGCATATTAGATTATCTTTCTTTTATGTTCTTTCATTTACATTTCAAAAATTATAAATCAAAATCTTGTATTTCCTAAATTACTTCATTTGTATTGCGTTGGTGTATGAGCTTTACCACTTCTAGTCCTACTTATAGTATCTCGGTAAGAAAAAGTTGTAGAATTATGGGTTCCTTTGATTTTGAGTCTTCCTCTCCTTTCCTTAGGATCCCAGATGACAATTTGATCACTCATGATTCCAATCCTTCTATGGAGCATAACTCTTCTCACTCATCTCATGATGATGATGATGCTTTAAGATTTCCTCCTGAACAAAAGAAAAAACTTTCAAACGAACTTGATAAAATGGGAAATTGGCTTATTCAAGAAAACCATATTCAAGATTCCATCAAAGCTACAAAGGCTCTTAATAAAGTAATTTGTGATAGTGATCAAGTTATTATCTCTTGTGTGGTATCACTCATATTGTGCATTTGAATGTTAAACCTTTAGCACAAGACAATCAAGATCTAGGATTCACTCCTCCTGTCACAAGTGAGGGATCTTCTTCTATTCCTTTACATAGAATTCCTACTTATACTCCTCCTTTAATGAATACATCTCTCCCAAATTCATCTATTCCTTTGAGTGTTCCACTAGTATCTCTACCTACCTCACAACCTTCATATCATAATGTGCCCTTTACTTATTCCAATCCCCTTCCAACTATGGCTCCAAGGGTTCCACCAGTTGTGTCTTCCATTCCTTCTACTTCCTACACTTTTCCTAGTGTTCCTAATATTTCTATGCCATCTATTTCTTCTAATTATTTCACAATTATTAGTTTGGCTGAAACTGTCGTCTTTACAACAACAACTTGCATCCTTAACCCAATCCAAGTTTAGCATTCCGACATGTGACATGGTAAGTCCTTTATCCTTAGACATTATTCATGCTACTGTCTCTCAGCAAGCCAATATGCCTCATCTTGAGAATTACAATGGTAAAGGCGATCCTGTTACTCATGTTAAAACATTTCAAATCCCTTGTAGTGATTATGCTCATGACCATAGGATTTAAGCTAAGTTGTTTTCTAGGACTTTTCATGATAAGGCCTTGCAATGGTATTATTCTCTACCTCCTTATTCTATTGATTATTTTTCTAAACTTGCTAATACATTTATCCAATCATTTCAAAATAACATTGGTCCGGAAGTTTCCTTAACTGATTTAATACATTGTAAACAAAACATTAACAAAAAATTGAGTGATTTTATTGGTAGATTTAAGCATTTCTATGCTTAGATTTCTTATGATCATGTTCCTGATATTGATATTCAACATATTTTTATTTCAAATTTACAAAAGGATATTAGAGATAAGATTATGCTTACTGAATTTACCTCTTTTCAACAACTTTGTGTAGCACTTCATCATTATCAATTACAAGTGAGTCAATTTGAGAGAAACACTCCAATGGATCATGTTCTAGTTGATAAGAGTGATGTTTCTCCTAATCCTAATAATTTTCAGAAACCTAAAAACTATGTCAAGATTAATAAATAGACAGATGCGGTTGTTGATCAAGTTGCTATTGCATCCAACAATGCCACTTCTGCATCCACTACTTTTCATATGAATCATACATTTAATCCTCTTTGAATCTTTACATTCTATTATGAGTGGGTTGTTAAGTTCTAATATGATTAACTTGCCTCCTATTTGACCTCTCCTTCCTACTACAATAGCATCAAAATACTTTATTTATAAAGCGTTTTGCGAATACCATCGCCAGAATGGCCATGATACTGAAAAATGTTATTCTCTAAAGCATAAAGTTCAAGACTTAATCTATTCTAATGCTTTATTTGTTGGTAATTTTGATGGTAATGAGAACAAATATTTCTCTCCTCCTAATGAAAACCTTCAAATCTATACGAATCTTTTACCTACACATGATACTAATACTATTGCTCAACCATCTTCTGTGAATATTGTTTATGATTCAAAGATGGATGATCTTAATCACATTGTTAATCATGTGGAGTGCACTATTTCACCTCAACCTACTATTCAAGATCATTTTCCTCCACCTCAACTTAAATTTCCACCTAAACCTCAGAAACAAACTAAGGATAAGTGACCTCGGGAACTTTCAATTACCTTTGATGATTCTGAGACTATTAATGCTCCTAATGGTCCCCTTTATATTTATGTTAGGATTTATAAGATACCTATGCATTATTTTCTTGTTGATCCCACATCTTTAATAAATGTTATTACTAAGGAAAACCTTTTTTATGAAAAACCTACAACGTGACTGTTATGATACATCTGATGCATGGATCCAAACTTGCAATGGTTTTCTCTATCCTGCACTTGGTTCTATTAACTTGCCTGTTGAACTTTGTGGTAAAGTTATAGATACTACCTTCATTGTTGTTCCTACTTCTGATCAATTTAAAGTCAAATTTGGTTTACCTTGGATAACTTCTATGCATGGTATTGCTTCTCCTATTTATAAATGTCTTAAGTTCACTCATAATGGAGAAGTAAAAATTATTAATCATAGTTTGTATCAACCTTCTAGGCCTAGATATTGTGCTACTCTTGATTTCTTCTTTCCTTCATTACCTAATTCATGTCCTCCTTGCCCTGACAACCTTTTTTAATTCATATCAAGCCTATAAACATCACAAGATAGTCAAGTTAAGTATGCCTCAGATAGATCTTAACCATGGTATTTTGTCCACTCCTTCTATACCTCATTTATCCATTACTGCTAGCTCTATTACCCAACCTCCCAGTGTCATTTCTCAGCCTACTGTGAATCCTATCAACCCTCCTATAGAACCTGTGAAGGAACCAGTTTTTATTCCTCCTAGTTCTCAACATGTGTCAAACAAAGAAAAACATAACAAATCTGCTAATGAACATTGTAAGAAGCATATAGCTAATTCTAGGGCCCGTGCTTCAATTCTTCAAAATTCTTTACCTTGTTTTGACCAACCTATGCCTAATGTTTTGAAAGAATTTAATATTCATAATGATGTTAAGATGAATGAGTATGATGATCCTATTCGCTTCTTAGATCCTATTTTAATTAATCCTTATGAGGAGGATACTCTTGATGATCCTATTGATCTTAGTGAAGAATATGATACCATTGATCTTGATATTGATTTACCTCATATGATTTCAACTCAATTGAAAATTACACCTAGTAACGAGTAAGGTGATTCTCAAGAGGATCCTTGTTTGGATCTGGCTATTATTCCTACTATATTAGATATAGTCCCTCTTGTGAGTTACCACCTTCTCTAAATGACATAAACCAAGATGGGGAGAGTAGGAAATGTGCCTGATTGGATTATCCTTCATGGTAGCCATTTTTGTGTTTGCATGTTGTATTGTGCTTCTCCCATAATGTGTTTTCTAAATGTTTGTTAGACTCTTTTATATGACCCTTGTTACTTTGTTGGTGCAAGGTGATAAAAAAATCAAACCTATTGTAAAATTCCTCTATATGTATCTTTGTTCTTCTATATGCTATTTTCATGTTATGTTGTACTTGTGTTATTATTCGTAAATGTTTTCCTTGTGTAGTCTTCTTGGATCAGCGACATGGTAGCACTGATTCTTTTTGGTCTCCATGTTGTTGTCCAAAAAGACTCTTCTTCATAACTCTTGATTTTTCTTTCCTCTATTGTGATTTTAGTTCTACTTTCTTTGGGTAATGATGTCAATTCATTTGCAATAATATCATATCTATATATACATATTATCCTATGATCATACTAACCCCACAGTAGGTAGATCCCTTCTGTGTTCTTTGTATGTTTATGTGGTATTTCCCCTGATTTGTCTTCATTTGGGGGCATCTCATAGTGGAAACATAATCGGTGGAGTTGTTTATGTTTTTGATCAAGCCATTGCTCCTGTTAAAGTGTTAGCAATGAATTTAATGTGGGGGCATATGCTCTACTCACTTTTTGCACACACACACGCTCAAAATATTTTCAAAAAATTAAAACCTTTTTTCCCTTTATGGATTAAAGACTAATCCTTAAAGCTTGCATATTTTACTTTATAGGATCCCTTGATCCCTCCAGTTTAAATTTATATGGATCTCTTGATCCCTCCAGTTTCCATTTACAATGTTTTGATCCCTTAAGGTCGAAAGGTGTCCTTAAGAAAGGATCTCCCTGATGGGTTGACTAGTGAGTAGCCACATTCACTAGGTGGTTCAATTCCATCTTTCCAGTTGCACTTTTTCCTTGTGTGGTTCACAATGGGACATAAGTTTTCATTGGGCAAGGTAATCACACCCTCTCTCTTTTTCTCCTTAACTGGTGATGTCTCTCTTATCGTGATCTAAGGGTTGATAAAGACTTAAGTCCATTTGGGGCTTGAGGTTTCCTTTGTCCCTTTTGATTTCAATAAGATTGTCTGTTCTTCATGATCTCCTTTACCAAGAGTTTGCGTCGAGTCCATACTCTTGCTAAAGTGGGGGCTAAATGTATAGTTGGAAAATGGAATCACACCATCTCTCTTTTTCCCCCTGTTCTACCCCATTTCCACTTTTTCTAGCTTATTTTTGACACTCCAGAATACAAAACTAGGACTTTCACCTTGGGGTCAAGGTTGACCTCAACCTTGACCTAGGTTAGAATTGACCTTTTTCTGACCTAGGGTTCAAATTCCAGATTTCCAAGATTTCTGGATGTCGGGCTTTGGAAAGAGTTAATTCCCTCTTCTAGGTCGGCTGTTTCAGTCTTTAAAACAACAAATCTTAAATTATATTTAATATAGGTCCTTTTCTAGAAATATAGGTCTAATTGGAATTTAATTCTCCTATGTAGGCCTCTCTAGAAGATTATGCTCTAGTTTCATATATAAGGAAGCTTTCTCCTCTCATTTTATCTAACAATCTAAGACAAAGACTAACCATGATCATCAACTTCAAAAGACTTGAAGAGTGAAATCCAAAGATGAAGAAGAAAGATTTGAAGTAAGCCAAGTAGCCATTGAAGCATTCATCCATTCTCAAGCATTCAAACACTTCTCAAGCACTCAAATAATCAAGAAGATCCATTTGTGTCCATTAAAGGATTCAAGCTCCATGGAGCCCTCTTGTTGAAGATTTCTCCATCCACATTCCTCCAAGCCTCTTTCTATTCAAATATCCATTCAAGATTGGTGTTGAATATCTACAATAAGTTGATTTGAGACATCCTACATCCTACTTTCCATATTCTACATCCATTTGGTGCATGCATACTTGTGGATCCACGGATTCAAATTTTCCACAAGGGATTCAACAAGCAAGGTGAATTTGTTCATTTAATTTGTTTTAATTATGCAATTTAAAGTATACTTTGAGGTTAATTCCAAAACTGGGGTTTGACCAAGGCAAACCCCTCCCCCCAACAAACAAATCCATTTTTCTTATAGGTATAGGTTTAGAACAATGGATCAGAGTGCAGATTCAGATACCCTTTTTGGTATGGTGACATTGAATTGAGGGTCAAAATTAGAACTATGTCAGAATAGAAAAATATTTCTAGGTTTTGTTTATTTATACGTTTCTATTCTAGATCTGGTCTCAGATTTTCCAGAAATTGGGTGCAGACCCCCGAAAAAAGCATTCTTCAAATTTGTAACATTTCAAGGTTAGTATTTTTCTCCCATCCATTACAATTAAAGTTCTTAATCTTTCTAAATCTATCACACATTCAAATCTATAAACAGGTATTTAAGATCTTCCTCTTTTCTCTTATTTGCAAATGATTGGTTCATTTATGCATTGATCCTTCCTGTGGGGTTAATCAATTTGGATCCTTCATTTTAGTATTTAAGGATAAAAGGAGAGCATCTTATTTACCCCCTACATTTCATATACATCTATTACATACCCCATCCATTTTAAAATGTAAGATTTCTTATCTTACAGGTATCTAGTATGGCGCATCTTTTTCCCTATCATTTCCCCTCCTCTCGATCCATGCCAATCATCCTACGTGTTCATCCATCTATCTGAGGATGTTTTCATCTCTTCTCCTCTATGCATATGGGTGATCTACTTTGTCCACAACTGGGACTACTATAATTAGGGTTGCTACTACCCTTGTTGCAATTGGAAGTGTTGTTGCACCTGGAAATTTTAAAAAATAATCAATGATACTTGTCATGCCAAAAACTAGGGCAAAACACACATACAATTTTTTTTAAATACGCAAGTGTAAACCAATAACAAGGATGTACTTGAGGTAATGTGATATCATGGTAAGGGTGGTCTTCGAATTGCAAGGTATATGCATAAGTTGAATTAGGGGTACATCACCTACAGATGCAAAATTAGAGCATCAACTAGCCATACGAGTTATGTGAATACCTGGGTCTGGTTGGCTTAACTCTAGTTTCAAGTTTTAATCTATGTAAAGTATCATGATGATATTCTATTGTTAAGAGTCACATGTTGAAATAGATCATTCTGGTAATCACTTAATTTCTATCCTTACTTACAACTTATTCATTAAATTCTAGTCCCAATTTACTTTTGACCATTAACCCCTAGTTTAAAATTCAATAATCAAAACCTAATCTCATCCTTATCTTCATAACAACAATTAAACTCTCCCATACAATTTTCCATACAACTATAGTCTTCAAATTTCTTAATAGAATATTAAATTGATTCAAGTAGCAAATTTACATAGACCTCTAACCTTTCGAAACACATAGGCAACATACTTCAATTTATCGACATTAGCATCTATCTAAATTTTCCTTTTACAAAAAAAATACATCCATTTAACAATAATTAACTACACCATTAAATAAAATATATCTAACAAATTAACATGATTATAATTAAACAATGAGGAATTTACATCCATAACGTATAGTCATTCTATATAATTTTCACACAAAGCTAAGGTTTCAAGTCTAGTAATAAAATAACACAATTTAAATGAAAATACATCTATTACATGGGGCAACTTAATTTAAATAACATAAATCAAAAATTGAATATATTTACAACATAATCTATTTACATATAATAATCCATTTTTAATAATATCCACAATGGAGAGAATATAATATTATTTAAATAAAAAGTACAATACTAAACTAAGTTTAATTATATTAGTAAATATCCTAATTATAAATTAACTACCTAAGACTACCTATATCCTAACATACTAAACTACCTAGCAACTAGCATCCTATCAAAGGTCACCTCATCTCCCAAGTGGGTGAGAGGGTGTGAAAACCCAAACCCCTTTTCCCAAGGGCTGTGAATTGCATAGGGAAGAGAAGCCTCCTCAAAACTTGCGTATGGAAATGGAGATGGTGGGGCTGTAGCAACTTTAGGGGAAGTCAACATAGGGATTGTATTTCGCATGAGAGGAGTATAAGACAGTAAAAACAAGTTGGTGGAAAGTATTCAAAATGTCCAAGGGTGGGGTGGGACCCATATAAATCCTCCTTGCTAACTATGTCAAATCACTTATTCCTAGGGATGTATAGGTATCCCCATGTCATATCTCCGTGTCAGAATAATATGCATCGAATGGGGAAGGTCAAAACTTGGTAAGAGAATTAACATCATGTCCTCCAAAAATTTTCATGGGAAGGTAAGATGGGAGGGAAAATAAATGGTGGGGCCCACGAGGATGGGTGAAGGGCATTAAGCCTTTTCAAATGGAAATTATGTATTAGCATAAGGGGTGGTTTAGAGGGGTGTTTAGGGAATTAATAAAGGGAAATTAGGGAGAGGGACCTTTTGAAGAATATTCTCTATGTGAGGGGAGGGAATTAAATCCCTCCCCATATATTTTCCAGAGTGTTTTATGCTCTATTTTCTGGGAATGTATGGTAGTTGTGCTTGTATATATTTTTTTGAAGATACATGCAATTGGATTGTTATTATTATTATTTTTTGCCCAAACCTTATACAATTATATTTTGATCACTAATAATAGGTAATTGTTTTCATTATTACATCAATTTCTATGACCTACTATGTTTAGTAATTTAATCACTTTTTTTTTTAAGGGATGAAATGCAATGATTTTGAGAATGAGGTATTGATCAAATTAAGCTAAAATTTCAGAATTACAAGGGAAGCATGAAGTGTTCTTAACTTGGAAATTTAAAATTACATACCATGGAGGTTTCAAGATTTATCTAATCACAAGATTTACATGCTGTGAAATTTTTATAACAAGAATGAGAGCTTTATACATTTTTCTCAACAAGCTTACAAATAAACTTTACAACATTTAATAAAAAATGATCCTCAATCACAAGGAGGAAACATGCAACTACAAAGTTGTTCTTTCTCAATAATACCAAAAAGAAGGCTTCTTTCAAAATCTTCCACTTCCAACTTGATTTTGAAAAGCTGTAATAAAATATGAAGGGAACCATGGGAGCTCACCTCCCAACCAAAGCCTCAAAGAGAGGCCACCCCCGAGCTTGGAGAATCAAGACTAAACAAGGTAGCACATTTTAATTTTCACAACTAACACAAATACACAACAATTTACTCCCAACCAAGGTTTCACAAATGGGCTTTTCAAACCCATTGAAGTAGGGTGAAGGTGGGTTTTTCCAAGGAGGAGAATGCCATTGCATTTGAATTTATCAACAAGAGTTTTCTCCTATGCCTTTCCAAGGCTAAAATTGGAATTCCTTCCATATACACAATTTGGTCATTTCTATACCAAAACCATATTTACAACATGGCTTCATGGAGCCCATACTCCATGAAATTATCCCTCTTCTCCAAGATAAGATACTCTCACTAAAATGGAGAGCCCAACTAACCCTTTCACCCAAGGCCACTTCTTCCCTTCCCAAAGGGTGAGTAATGCCTTAAAACTCCCATGAACAATACTTCCAAATCCAAAAGAACAAGAGAAAAAACAAAATTTAAATGCTTCCCAAACCCACGCATAACATCAACATCTACATACAACAACACTTCACAAGATTACATATATGAAACAAACAAGATCTACATATTCATTCAAACATTTAACATGCAAAGCATAAGTGGAAGAGAATTCCTCCATGGCAAGAAATCCACCAACCTTGGTCCAAGAAAATAGAAATAGTTTGGTTGAGAAGAGCCCTTATCATTTTTCCTTTTCTTCCTCCAAACCTAATTGTCTCCAAAATTGGAGAGTGGGTGAACACTCACTAAGTTTCTCCAAATCTTCTAAAAAGGCCCCTAAAGTGTACTCAAGACTTAAAAATTAATGAGACATGCCCTCTAGTCCTTTTTCCTTACCTCTTGTCTCCCCTCTTAATTGTGAGTTTAGTAAGGAGTGTGGGACAAGTCAATGCATGTGACCATCTTCATTTTCGCCACTTTTGAAAGGTAGGCATTTTGGAGGGCCATAATGGTGATCTAGGTTTATTTCATAGGTGAAAAATAGCTCTAATTCAAAGTAACCCCTTAGGATTAACTAATTTTGGCTAAAAATACAATCTATGGTCACTTTTGACCCTTCCAAAGTACCCCTAAAGTTCAAATCCGAGTTCCAACTTGATGTGATCCCTACAAGACATCTATATGTAAGTGGGATTAAAATAACATCCTATAAGGTTTGGTGGTTCTTGCCCAAGCCCTAATTTTACATGTCATCATCCACATGGACAACACAAGTGTCAAGTGACACCTAGATAAAATACACATCACATTCACAATGACATGTCCAAACAACAACATGAGTATTAAATTGTTAACACACACTCATATTACGTTTACAACAAGGATCACATTACAATTAGGTTTTAATCCCTTATTGGATTAAACCTTTGCTTACTCAATTCACATGTGTTTAGCCGTAATTCTCTGAATAATTCCATGGTTCTCTTTCCTGCATACTAAACTCGACCATCAGTAGTCCAAGATAATAAAATCACATGCAATATATATATTTTCAATTTATAATTAGAAACATCAATCAATAGCAAGATTAAATTCCTAATTGAAATTTTCATATAGAAATTTTTTACAAACATACATATTCCATAATCATCATGACATAACATCCATGAAATAATCAAGTCTAATCATGATTTGATCTTCTCATCAGTTATCTTATCTTAACATATATAATCAAAAACAACCATTTGATCTATGTCTAATCTATATCAAAATGTAATCCACACAATATAATCATCATCATAACATAATATCTTGAGTCTCTATCAGGATAATAAAAAAGTGTATCAATGTATCAAAACATAAAGTATCAAAGTGTGATCGAGCAGTAAGGCTATGATGGGTTGGGGTGAGGCCTCACATCCTCCCCCACTAGGCATGAACTTCCTTTTGGAGTTCATCAAAAAGATATGGGTATTGATATCTCATCTGCGTTGCATCCTCCCATGAAGTCGTGACCTCATTGTAACAATCCCACTTGACCCTAACCTAGTCCATCTCTCAGCCTCGAAGTGTTAGGGTCCGTCAGGCTATAATACAAATGGGCTCTAGTGCTAGCTTTCCGTCTAACTCCACCTACAAGGCATCCCAATCTACAATGTGAGACTCATCATAAATATATTTCTAGAGCACAGATACATGAAACACATCGTGGATGCGTGACAGGCTGGGTGGCAAGGCTAGATGGTAGGAAACTGGTCCTATGCTCTCCAATATCTCAAAAGGTCCAATAAAGTGAGGTGCTAACTTAGAGCCCTTTCTAAAATATATTGGAATCTTATGCGGGTGCACTCTCAAAAAGATCCTATCTCCAACCATATACTCATGATCAACCCGCTTCGCATCTACATACTTCTTATATCGATCCTGAGCCTCTCTAAGATGTTGTCTAATTAGTACTACCTGCTGCTCCATATCCTTAACCAACTGGGGTCCAATAGATACTCTATCCTCAATCCTGTCCCAACTCAAGGGAGTCCTACAAGGTCTACCATACAATGCCTGATATGGCGGCATACCTATAGAAGAATGGTGCCCATTACTATAGGAAAACTTGACCAGATGCAGGTATTCCTCCCACTTGACTTGATGGTCCATCACAGACATATGTAACATATCCTCTAGCACTTGGTTAACCCTCTCTGACTACCCATCTGTCTGAGGGTGGTACATTGTATTGAAATTCAATCTAGTACCCAACGCTGCCTGTAACTCTCTCCAAAAAGCTGATGTGAACAAGGAGTCTCTATCAGAGATGATCTTACAGAGAATGCCATGAAGTCTGAAAATGTCCCACAAAAATACTTGAGCTATGTCTCATGCTGTGAATGTAGTACACATGAGTGAGAAGTGGGCAACCTTGGTCAACGTGTCGACTGTCACCAAGATAGCATCATGGTGGCAAGAAGACATAGGGAGACCAATAATGAAGTACATAGATATAGCATCCCACTTCCACTTGGCAATCTCATGTGGCTGCAGGAGCCCACCTAGATGACTATGCTATGCCTTCACTCTCTGGCACTCTAGACATCTAGCAACTATGTTGGAAATCTATAACCTCATGCCTAACCAATGATATAACTATCTCAGATCGGCATGCAACTTCTTGACTCCCAGATGAGCTGCATAAGGTGCTCTATGAGCCTCAAGTACAATAAACTCTCACAAGTCACCCATAGAAGGTACATAGATGCATCCCCTATGACGTAGAAGTCCATGTGATTCTAAGGAATACTCTGCAAACCTTCCCTCAAGGGGTCTCTAGGTACAGATAAGCTAAAAAATTTCTACATATAATCCATCCTCTGGCAAGTGATGCAAAATGCACTCCCTCAAATCTGTACTAGAAGTCATAGATGAGAGCTCATGTCGCCTCCTACTCAAGGCATCTGAAACTACATTCTCCTTCCCCTTGATGTAATGAACATCAAAATCATACTCACACAAAAACTCCATCCATCTCCTTTGCCTAGCATTAAGATTGGGTTGTGTAAAGATATATTATAGGCTCTAGTGATATGAATGAAGCTCAAATTGGTGGCCTAGAAGGAAATGTTGCCATCTCACTAAGGCATGAACCACCGCTGCAAGTTCTAGGTCATGAGTAGGGTAATTAAGATCATGATTCTTTAGCTTCCTAGACTCGAAAGCTATAGGACAACCCTCCTATATAAGGACTGCTCCTAAACTATCCAATGAGGCATCAATACATACAAAAAAATCCACCGAAGGATCTGGCACTGCTAAAATTGGTGCACTAGTGAGGGCTCTCTTGAGCTCCTAGAAAGCAATCACACTTCTTTGTCCATTCATACTTCTTCCCCTTTCTTTGAAGGGAGGTGATGGGATGAGCTACTCTAGAAAATCCTACCATGAAGCGTCTATAATATCCTTCTAAGCCCATAAAACTCCTAACCTCTGTGACACTGGTGGGTGTTGGCCAATCCATAATGGCTCTAATATTTGATGGGTCTACAGAGATCCCATCGCTGGATATAACATGACCAAGATAATGCACCTTGGGTCTAAAGAAGGCACACTTTGACAAGCTTCCATATAACTGATTCTCTCTCAAATGCTCCAGAAATTGTCTTAGATGCTCCTCATGCTCCTCCTCATTGCGAGAATATATCAAAATATCATCAAGGAACACTACCACAAATTTATCCAAGAAAGTATGAAATACTTTATTCATGAGGCTCATGAACACAGCTGGAGCATTTGTGAGGCCAAATGGCACTACTGTGAACTCATAGTGACCATACCTTGTGCGAAAAGTAGCCTTGTGGATATCACTTTCCATAATTTGTAACTGATGGTACCCTGACTTCATATCTATCTTTGAGAACACTCAGGCACCCTACAACTGATCAAATAAATCATCGATCCTAGGAAGTGGGTATCGGTTCTTAATTGTTACTTTATTCAACTATCGATAATCAATGCACAATCTAAGTGATCCATCCTTCTTCTTCACAAAAATTACTGGTGCACCCCAAGGTGATACACTAGGTCAGATATGTCCTTTCTCCAAGAGCTCTTCTAACTGAATCTTGAGCTCATTGAGCTCATGTGTGGTCATCCTGTATGGTGCTCAAGATACTAGCTTGGCTTGTGGTACAAGATCTATGTGAAAGTCAACTGCCCTAGGTGGAGGCATACCAGGTAGCTCAGTAGGAAATACATCTGCAAACTCCTAAAGAATAGGATAATCCTCAAGTGAAGGCTCCCCCTCTAAATCCTCCTCTCTATCACTAATGGTGATGGAAAATAACTGACATCCCTTCCGCACGCATCGTCTAAGTTGCATAGCAGAAATCATGCGAAGGGATACAGGTCGTTGTAACCCAAATATCACCATAGAAGTACCATGATCATCAACACACTCAACCCTCTTCTGATGACAATCCATCTTGGTACTATGGGCATATAGCCAATCCATGCCAAGGACTACATCATAAGAGCCTAGAGGGGTAATGCGGAGATTAGTCATCGTGATTAAGCCTCCAATCTGAATCTGACAACTAGAAACTAAGGAACTAATAGACACCCTAGATCCTGAAGCTAACTCAACCTCCCAACTGACATCCTATCTAACTACCGCTAGCCCGCAACAATCCACTACATAGGGAGATATAAAGGACTCTGTGGCTCTTAAATCAAAGAGGATAGAAACATTGACACCCTGAATCATACCTGTGGCCTCTATGACCGTGGCCTGGTGCTCGGCCTGGCGGTTATCAACCGCTGCAAAAACTCTATGGGATCTACCCATATCTCCAACTGTAGGCTCTGAAGTAACCCCTCTCTGACCACTGGCTAACTATCCCTATGGGAACTCTCTCGCTAAGTGACCCATACCACCGCAAGTGTAACATGGTCCTCGGGTTTGAATCTGTACTCCTTGTGTCATGGGCTGCTGTGACCCTCTAGTCCTACTAGAGCCATTGTATCCACCCCTAGAGGAATATTGAGTCCTAGCTGGTTGTGCCTAAGGGGTCTATGTCCTCTCATCCTATCTAGGACCCTAAGAGTCCCACTGTTTGGTCATAGAGCCCTGATAACCCTATGAATGCCTATGTTTAGAATCCTGCTGAGATCTCTACTGCTGAGACTGTTGACCCTTAAAGGATCCTGCTAAGTGATTTTGTTTCCCTTTCCAAGGGGTCTCTACTTTCCTGACTGCTGGGAAGAGGGGTTTTGGTACTGGGACCAATCTCAAGATTCCTGTCTAGAATGGATATCCTCAGCTACAAGTGTCGTCTCAACTGCCCCTCTGAAAGTGGTGGGGAATGCTAGGCTCACTGTGGTCTGAAGAGACATATTAAGTCCCTTAATGAAATGGTCAATATGCAGTTTCTTGTCCTTCATGTAATCAACATATGGAAGGAGCTCAAGAAACTGACTCTCATACTGGACCACTGTGAGGCCTCTCTGTTAGAGATCATGGAACTCCTCTATTTGTCTCTATCTGAAATGCTCAGAGAGATACCTCTCTAAAAAATGGGTCACAAAAGTCTCCCAAGTGAGTGTGTCAATACTCAACCCACCTATGGACACCTCCTGCTCCCACCAAGTGGAAGCCTTCTCCTATATGAGATGGACTACAAGTCGTGCCTTTAGATTACTCTCATAAGGGCACAATCCAAAACATTGCTATAAACTCTGTAACCAAGCCTCTGCTACTGTCCCATCCAAGGATCCAAAAAATAAGGGTGGCTAGAGTCATAATAACTCTCAGATCTCATCTCCAACATCTCTAGGGGGTCTGTCCCTAGCACATATCTCATGTTCACATGGTAGTACAACCTGATGAACTGATTCACCCTCCTAATCATCATGACCCTCAACAGACCTGGGTGGGGGACTCCTATTTCTCTCTCTGTTGACTGCTCTATCATTTTTTGAAACATGTGCTCCCCTTTCTGGGATCTCTTGTTGAACTATGGGTGGCAGTCTCTGCTGAATTACACCAATCATATTCTGGAGAACATCCAAAATATCCTAGTTGGGGTTTGGTGGTGGTGGAGGTGGTGGATCCTCCTATCCCACCCCCGCATGGGGAGCTCTACGACCTCTTCCCTATCGATTATTTATGGTGACCGCAGGCATCCTACACAATGATTTAAGTTTTGAATGAGTTGAAACATAATGCGTTAGGTTCCTAGTGTCAAAACATGGCTCTGATACCAAAATGTCATGTCCAAAACTAGGACAAAACACACATACAATTTTTTTTTTAAATACGCAAGTGTAAACCACTAACAGGGATGTATTTGAGGTAATGTGATAACATGGTAGGGGTGGTCTTCAAATTGCAAGGTATATGCATAAGTTGAATTAGGGGTACATCACCTACAGATGCAAAATTAGAGCATCAACTAGCCATACGAGTTATGTGAATACCTGGGTCTGGTTGGCTTAACTCTAGTTTTAATTTTTAATCTATGTAAAGTATCATGATGATATTCTATTGTTAAGAGTCAAACGTTGAAATAGATCATTCTGGTAATCACTTAATTTCTATCCTTAGTTACAACTTATTCATTAAATTCTAGTCCCAATTTACTTTTGACCATTAACCCCTAGTTTAAAATTCAATAATCAAAACCTAATCTAATCCTTATCTTCCTAACAACAATTAAACTCTCCCATACAATTTTCCATACAACTATAGTCTTTAAATTTCTTAATAGAATATTAAATTGATTCAAGTAGAAAATTTACATAGACCTCTAACCTTTCAAAACACATAGGCAACATACTTCAATTTATTGACATTAGCATCTATCTAAATTTTCCTTTTACATAAAAACTACATCCATTTAACAATAATTAACTACACCATTAAATAAACTATATCTAACAAATTTACATGATTATAATTAAACAATGAGGAATTTACATCCATAACGTATAGTCATTCTATATAATTTTCACACAAAGCTAAAGTTTCAAATCTAGTAATAAAATAACACAACATCTATTAGGTTGGGCCACTTAATTTAAATAACATAAATCAAAAATTAAATCTATTTAAAACATAATCTATTTACATATAATAATCCATTTTTAATAATATCCACAATAGAGATAATATAATATTATTTAAATAAAAAGTACAATACTGAACTAAGTTTAATTATATTAGTAAATATACTAATTATAAATTAACTACCTAAAACTACCTATATCCTAACATACTAAACTACCTAGCAACTAGCATCCTATAAAAAGTCACCTCATCTCCCAAGTGGGTGAGAGGGTGCAAAAGCCCAAACCCCTTTTCCCAAGCGCTGCAAATTGCATAGGGAAGAGAAGCCTCCTCAAAACTTGCGCATGGAAATGGAGATGGTGGGGCTGCAGTAACTTTAGGGGAAGTCAACATAGGGATTGCATTTTGCATGAGGGGAGTATAAGATAGTAAAAAAAAGTAGGTTGAAAGTATTCGAAATGTCCAAGGGTGGGGTGGGACCCATATAAATCCTCCTTGCTAACTATGTCAAATCACTTATTCCTAGGGATGTACAAGTATCCCCATGTCATATCTCCATGTCAGAACAATATGCATTCAATGGGGAAGGTCAAAAATTGGTAAGAGAATTAACATCATGTCCTCCAAAATTTCGCATGGGAAGGTAATATGGGAGGGAAAATAAATGGTGGAGCCCACAAAGATGGGAGAAGGGCATTAAGCCTTTTCAAATGGAAATTATGTATTAGCATAAGGGGTAGTTTAGAGGGGTGTTTAGGAAATTAATAAAGGGAAATTAGGGAGAGGGATCTTTTGAAGAATATTCTTTGTGTAAGGGGAGGGAATTAAATCCCTCCCCATACATTTTCCAGAGAGTTTTATGCTCTATTTTTAGGGAATGTATGGTAGTTTTGCTTGTATATATTTTTTTGAAGATACATGCAATTGGATTGTTATTATTATTATTTTTTCCCAAACCTTATACAGTTACAATTTGATCACTAATAATAGGTAATTGTTTTCATTATTACATCAATTTCTATGATCTACTATGTTTAGTAATTTAATCACTTTTTTTTAAGGGATGAAATGCAATGATTTTGAGAATGAGGTATTGATCAAATTAAGCTAAAATTTCAGAATTACAAGGGTAGCGTGAAGTGTTCTTAACTTAAAAATTTAAAATTACATACCATGGAGGTTTCAAGATTTATCTAATCACAAGATTTACATGCTATGAAATTTTTACAACAAGAATGAGAGCTTTATACATTTTACTCAACAAGCTTACAAATAAACTTTACAACATTTAATAAAAAATGATCCTTAATCACAAGGAGTAAACATGCAACTACAAAGTTTTTCTTTCTCAACAATACCAAAAAGAAGGCTTCTTTCAAAATCTTCCACTTCTAACTTGATTTTAAAAACCTGCAATAAAACATGAAGGGAACCATGGGAGCTCACCTCCCAACCAAGGCCTCAAAGAGAGGCCACCCCCGAGCTTGGTGAACCAAGAATAAACAAGGTAGCACATTTAAATTTTCACAACTAACTCAAATACACAACAATTTACTCCCAACCAAGGTTTCACAAATGGGCTTTTCAAACCCATTGAAGTAGGGTGAACGTGTGCACTTCCAAGGAGGCGAATGCCATTGCATTTGAATTTCTCAACAAAAGTTTTCTCCTATGCCTTTCCAAGGCTAAAATTGGAATTCCTTCCATATACACAATTTAGTCATTTCTATACCAAAACCATATTTACAACATGGCTTCATGTAGCCCATACTCCATGAAATTATCCCTCTTCTCCAAGAGAATAGACTCTCACTACAATGGAGAGCCCAACTAACCCCTTCACCCAAGGCCACTTCTTCCCTTCCCAAAGGGTGAGTAATGCCTTAAAAATCCCATGAACAATACTCGCAAATCCAAAAGAATAAGAGAAGAAATAAAATTCAAATGCTTCTCAAACCCACACATAACATCAACATCTACATACAACAACACTTCACAAGATTACATATATGAAACAAACAAGATCTACATATTCATTCAAACATTTAACATGCAAATCATAAGTGGAAGAGAATTCCTCCATGGCAAGAAATCCACCGACCTTGGTCCAATAAAATGGTAATAGTGTGGTTGAGAAGAGCCCTTATCTTTTTTTCTTTTCTTCCTCCAAACCTAATTGTCTCTAAAATTAGAGAGTGGGTGAACACTCATTAAGTTTCTCCAAATCCTCTAAAAAGGCCCCTAAAGTGTACTCAAGACTTATCAATTAATGAGACGTGCCCTCTAGTCCTTTTTTCTTACCTCTTGTCTCCCCTTTTAATTGTGAGTTTAGTAAGGAGTGTGGGACAAGTCAATGCATGTGGCTATCTTCATTTTTGCCACTTTTTAAAGGTAGGCATTTTGGAGGGCCATAATGGTGATCTAGGTTTACTCCATAGGTGAAAATTAGCCCTAACCCAAAGTACCCCCTTAGGATTAACTAATTTTTGGCCAAAAATACACCCTAGGGTCACTTTTGACCCTTCCAAAGTACCCCTAAAGTTCAAATCTGAGTTCCAACTTGATGTGATCTCTACAAGACATCTATATCTAAGCGGGATTAAAATAACATCCTATAAGATTTGGTGGTTCTTTCCCAAGCCCTAATTTTACATGTCATCATCCACATGGACAACACAAGTGTCAAGTGACACCCAGAAAAAATACACATCACATTCACAATGACATGTCCAAACAACAACATGAGTATTAAACTATTAACACACACTCAGATTATGTTTACAAAAAGGATCACATTACAACGAGGTTTCAATCCCTTATTGGATTAAACCTTGACTTACTCAATTCACATGTGTTTAGCCCTGATTCTCTAAATAATTCCATGGTTCTCTTTTCTACACACTAAACTCGAGAATCAGTAGTCCAAGATAATAAAATCACATGCAATATATATATTTTCAATTTATAATTAGCAACATCAATCAATAGCAAGATTAAATTCCTACTTGAAATTTTCATACAAAAAAAGTTTAAAACATACAGATTCCATAATCATCATGACATAACATCCATGAAATAATCTAGTCTAATCATGATTCGATCTTCTCATCAGTTCACTTATCTAAACATATATAATAAAAAACAACCATCTGATCTAGGTCTAATCTATATCAAAATGTAATCCACACAATATAATCATCATCATAACATACTATCTTGAGTCTCTGTCAAGATAATCAAAAAGTGTATCAATGTATCAAAACATAAAGTATCAAAGTGTGATCGAGCAGTAAGGTTGTGATGGGTCGGGGTGAGGCCTCACAATACTCTCTATATTCAAATTTCTTCTTAAGAAAATTTGTGTTTCTTATTTTTTCAACAAACCTTTTTTTGTCTCTTATGTTAGGATGCAAGTTGAGATGAATAGATTCCATTAACCGATTTCCAAAATTATAAATCATAATAAAAAATATTAAATGATGAAAAGAGATTTTATACATAATATTTTTGAGTTCTTGAAACTTTGTCAGATGAACAAACCAAAAATAGAAAAGTAAAAATTATTTGGACTTACACTTAGAATAAACAAAATGGTATTAAAGATAAATTCATAGCTAGAATAAGGTTAGAAGAAAAAATTATTATAGAGATGACTATAGTAAGAAAAGATACTTAAATTAAATTATTATGAAGATGACTATTTACTATAAAAAGGTAGAATTTAGTAAGAAAATATACTAAATTATAAATATCTTATGTATTTATTGAAAAATATAAAAAATTGAATTTATCTTTAATTAAAAAATAAATTTTAATATACTATGTTTAGAGATATTTCACCTCTAAGAAATATGAGAGAATTTAAAAATTGTAAAGTTTATTATTAAAGGTCCAATAATACTAAGCGAGGGGGGTGAATCAATGTTCTACCGATATCTGATAATTTTACTTCTTTAACTCAAAAAGAATATTCATAAGACTATTGATTGATAAGAAAGGGAGACTTAACCTAATAAACATAACCACCACAAAGTATGCAACACATAACATAGAGACTTTCACATGGAAACCCAAATGGGTGAAAATCATGATGAGGATGAGGATCCACAAATAATGTACTCTTCTGACATGTGCCTTGTAAGGAGCTTAACCCTATTAGGAGTTTGCAAAGACACTTTTAGGTGCCACCCAATTATGGGATTTGTCTCTAGCCCTGTTAGGAACTTAACTCGATTAGGATATTTTAGACTCAAGTTAATGAGACACTCAGTTATGAGATTTACAAATAAGACCTATTAGGATCTACTCGGTTAAGGGATTTACAACCTAAAAACCTATTAGGATCACTTAATCTAGAAATGAAACTCCTTTTCTTAATTATATCCACTATAACACATTCATTCTCTTCTCAAAAATCTCTGGAACACCCTGGCTTGATCACACCTTCACACCAATGATCTACATGCATAAATCTTTTGATTTTATGATATAAATATCACTACTCAAGACCTAAACAACCACCGACCCAAATTTCACCTAAAACATTTGAAATTAATCTTCTAATCTTCATGCTTAGAGGAATCGCACCAAAACACACATCCCAATATAACAAACTTCTCTACCAAATAGGTTAGCCTCAGGATAGACTCTTAGAATTAATTTTATCAAGAATAGTCAAACACATTTTTACCAACTTACCCTACATCTTGATAAAACATTTAACTCGATCAATGAAATGCCAATACAACACCACAAACAAATCTTGACATGCCAACATGACAACTAGAATATAAATGAAACATTACAACTTGATCACTAATTGTCAATAAAAGATCTTACCATTAGAAGCTCAGGAACACTGTCACCTTTACTAAAACAACTTATGTAACATTAAATCATACTTTCTGATCACCCAAATCAGTTGTGTTCATAAAAATGATCTCAAAATAGGATCAACAATATCATCCTATGATTGTACCACCTAACTCATCATAGATTTGACAAACTAATCAATCACCCATTTCTAGTCACAGACTGTTGTAGCAGTTGTCCTGTCAAACATTAATCAATCATATCTTACACAAATAAAACATTAAATAGTTGATATCATACAATTATAATTTAGAGACATTCCCTGGTCTCCCTTTAGTATCATGACCATTGAAAACACTTGTAAGACCTTATTCATCCTTCTTACATTCTTGGAAACACACTAAGAACACTAGGTCAATACTTGATATCAATGGCAACACAATAATGAATCATCACAATATCAAAAATGTACCATAACACTTACCATCACATCATCAGTTATGTTAATAATCTCCCCCTTTGAAATTGATGGAAACTCAACAATCTTCTCAATAAGATAATGTGCTTTTCTTGTGTTCTTCCATAGACTGCACATCAATTTCCAGTGCTTCTCTCCCCCTTTGACAACAATGCCAAAGATGTCATACCATTGATCACTCCACCTCTAGAAAATAATTAGTAACTTCATCATTGACTTCTCCCCCTAAGGATTAGCCCCTTAATTCATCAATCCAATAGAAGATTTGCAATACACAACATTGGACTGATACAACAACATCACTTTAATTCTTCTCAGGTAGGGGAATGACCCTCAATTTTCTTCTTAGATACTTAAATTTATCCTTAGGAAATGGATTTGTAAAAATATCTACAACGTGCTCCGTAGTTGGCACATATTCCAACTTTACCTCCTTCTCTTGAACTTTCTCTCTAAGAAAATGGTTCTTAATTTCTATATGCTTGGTGTTAGAGTGTATCACAGGGTTCTTTGATATGTTTATAGAACTATTCTTATCATAATAGATAACACTAGTTCATTTACCTTCTCCTTCATTCCTTCCAACAATTGTTTTATCCAAGCAACTTGAGTATAATTAATAGCAACAACAACATATTCTTCCTCAGTAGTAGATTGTGAAATACAATTCTTCTTCTTGCTAGTCCAAGACATAATTCTTCCACCAAGAAAAAAATATCGTCCACTTATGGTCTTCCTATCATCCACATTTCTTTCCCACTTTGCATCAGTGAACACACTCAAAGTAAAAACTCCTTTGATATCATACCAAAGACCACAATCTCTAGTCCCTTTTAGATAACTAAAGATTATCTTCACTGCCATCATGTGAGATTCCTTTGGATTAGATTGAAATATTGAAATAATTCCAACTGTATGTGTTATAATAGGTCTACTGTGAGAAACATAGTGCAACTTGTATGCACCCTAAAATGGTCGCCTAGACTTTGGGCCCCATTTCTCAATTTATCAAATCTCTGAATCAATATTTTCAAATATCAACAATATTATATCAATTTCTTTGATCAAATCATAATCAATTCAATATTTTCTAAGGTTTGAGCCTTATTTAATTTAAAAGAGAAAAAATAAAAATAAAAATATTATTTAATTAAGAGAACATTCTCTCTTTTAATTAATTAAAAATCTCTTTTAA
>MU226986.1:5711333-5754027 GCA_018584345.1 Thuja plicata
CACTTTTGCACTCCATGAGGAGAAGAGGATAAGAGAAAGAGTATTAGTCTCTCTTATGCCTACTGAATCAACAAAAGAGGAAATCAATGAAGTAATGGAAAGATATACAAAGAAATTCTCACCAAAATTGAGAGCTTATAAATTTCTTTAAGGAAAGCTTATAGAGCTAGAAGAAGACACTCACAAAATATGGAGTGGTCTACTAAAACCTGATGAGGAAAGCAGTCCTAAAAAGGAACCTATCAACACAATAGCTCACTCAATAGCTGAGTTGGAGAATGAATAAGTACAGATCATAGGTCAAAAACAAATAGATATTATAGATGAAGATTGGTCAAAAGATGGCCAACATGATCAAGTACTGGATAGCCCCATCCACATTAACTTGGAGGATGAAGAAGTTGCCAAAGAGGACCTCACAATTAAAGGTAACTTAGATATAGATATAAATGATGATTCATGGTTAGACAACATTTTCAACACCATTACAGGAAAATACCCTGCAATAGATATGCAAAAAGATGAAGATATCACTGTTGCAAGCATTAATACTAACGAATGGGACAAAGCTATTGACATTGCAACTGTCAATATGCCTACAAATATGAATATATTGATAGATGCTATCGATATATAGTCCAGCCAGGACAAATCATCCAAGAAAGATGATGATATACCCAAGGATATGGGTACAGATGAAAATCAAGGTGCATCCAACACTCCAAAGGATACCGACACAGAAATGAAGGATGACACCGATGAGTAGAAAGATACATCAAAGAAACAACAAAAAGAGGAAAAGAAAACTATAGAGGATACCTCAAAGAAGGTTGTAGAGAAAGAAAAGAATTAGAATGTAAAGAGAAATGAGGAATTAAAACAAAAGGAAGACTCATCTGTTGAAACACCCAAGGAACATGAGGAGATGTCTTCACTAAACCGGCCGGTGATTACAGAACAGATACAAAAGGATGCCTCATCCTCTAAACACTCACCAACTAAGTCAAACCAGTCTCAAGCCTTACAAATGGTATTACATCAATCTGCCACTGCCAACCAACCAAAGAAGAAGAAGAAAACAATAAAGAAGGATATATTGGTTGTGACACTTGATGAAGTCATTGAAGTTCCAAACTGGGACATAACCGCTTTGGATAGTGACAAAATTCAAGATTTTAGAGTGCTTTGTTAGAGGAAATCCATACAGAAGAAGATGATCCAAACACATAGAGAAAACATGGCACTTGACAAGGCTAAAGAGATACTCCACCAACTGGTTCCTGAAGTGAAAATTGATGAAAATATTTCGGTCAAGGAACAAATTTATGTTCTCACCGACGCTATTACAGAGCAAGGGATAGAGGTAGATCAAGCAATGGAAGAGAAAGCGGAAAAGAAATATCAATTCAAGTTAACTGATAAAATCAGCCAATAAGTGGCACTGAACAAGGTAAAACTCTCAGAACTCAGTGATGAATTAGAGCCAATGATTGCTAAAGCAATCACCTTAGTTCATAAAATGTGTACACTAGAGAAATATGGAAAATAAAAAAGTGACAAACTAGCAAAAATTGATTCAAATGTCACTAAGAGTGCACAAAGCCTAACCTCACATGCCGACAACATAAAGACACATCATGACATAGCCATTGAGGAAAATAGGCTAAGGCAGGAAATATGGGATGCTGAGACCCAATTCAGAGGTGAGATCACAAAACTCCAAGCTCATATCTTACCAAATATCACAATACTTCAACAACATATTTCAGAAGCTAGAAATCTAATAGCAACCCCAGAGATGTCTGTAGTAGATAGCATCTATGACATTCATGTAAGGATTTCACTAGAGCACATGGCTCTAGAAATGTTGAAAGAAAAATGGGAGAAGATGATGGAGGAATTCAAGTCCTCACATTCCCAACTTTTTGGAAAGTTGTAAGTACCTTTGTCCTTAGAATCAAAAAAGGAGGAAAGGCAATGTATATAGTTAAGTACAATACAAATATATGGACAATACATATATCAAGTAACAAAAGGAAAAAGATAAAGGATATATATATATACTTACACTTACCAGCACATACATAGGGGGGGTCATTCAAATGACTAAGGAAGAAGTATACACAGGTGTACATACTAATACCCTCAGTATGTTGCACATATCATGTTTTTGATACTAATGTCAAAGGGGGAGATTGATGACATTATTTTTCCATTAGTATACTCAGAGCAAAAAACACAGACAACAAGCATTACTGGTAGACAACAAGCATCACCAGTGAACCACAAGCAGTACTGGTAAAATGCAAGCATACCCGATAGAACAAAGATTTTTGAGAAAAATCTAAGTATAAAATTGACAAGCATCACCGGCAAAGACAAGCATCACCGGTGACATAGTTTCCAGAACAACCTGACAGGAACAGACAGGCATACTCGATGACATGTTCAAAGAAAGGAACACCGATGACCAAGAACACTGATTGTCAGAACTGAGAGTTAGAAAAGCCGCAAATTGTGGATCTGATTTATACATGGCGGATAAAGTAAAGTTATTCTATTTTGTAGAGTTTTTTTTTTTTATGTTCATGCAAGCTTTATGTAAATTCTTTAAAGCATCCTAATGGATCTAAAGAATATCTAACTATAGATCAAGATCAAGTTGTATATCTTGAGTCTAGAGTTAACTTATGAATGCATGAATCAAGAATTCAACCTAAGGTAGTATAAATAGATGTTCATAATCAATTGTGAGTACATGAATTCTATATAATTGATAGCCACGAAGAGCATCTAAGGAGCAAAAGGAAGAATTCATGCAAAGATCAAAAACATAATACATCAGTTATCAAGAACAAACAGAGGCTATCGACGAGCAGATAAAGGTAATACTCAATCATGGAAGGATGGTTAATAGTATTTTTGGAGCTTTAGAGGATCTGTTATCAAGCAATTGAAGAGTTCATATTCCATCAGATCAAAGACCTATGTAGTTGCATTCTAACAAGTGCATCACATCAAAAATCCTTTTGTAGAAGGTGGACTTGACCATCCTTTGTAAATCTCTTAACAGAGTGCACACTTAACAGTGTTGTTAAAAGCTTCAAACGAATTAGATCTTAACAGGTCTCTACTGTAATACTCCTAATAGGGTAGGTCATCAGAAGTGACCAAATTGTAAGCCTTAACTGGCTCTTCTTATCTGTAGATAGTGAATTTTTGTGGGTAACAATCCCCACCATAGTTTTTTCTTCCTAACAGAAGTTTTCTGCGATATCATATCTTGTGTCATGTGTTATCTAATTTCAAGAATGCTTCTATTATTGTTACATATCAAAAATAATTTATGATATGATTCCATATGCATAAAGAAAGATTAACAGATAGATAAGTTAAATTACAAACTGATGACTAAGGGTTAATGGGCTAACCAAGAAAAGTTTTAGAGGTACTGATTCACCCCTCCCCTCTCAATATAATTCCAACAATAGATTCTTGAGGATATTCAGCCAATTGATCAGCTATAACTTGACCTTTGATTACTTTCCTATCAACATATTAAATGTCAAATTCACTAAGGACCATGACCCACTTTGCAATCCTTCCAGTTAAAGTTGTTTTGCTAAGTAAGTATTTTAAGGGATCAATCTTGGCTATGAGCTTCACCTTATGCAACAACATATAATGTCTTAACTTTTGAAATGAAAATACCACTTCTAGGCAAGCCCTTTCCATGAAGCTATAGTTTAACTCATACTTGATCAATGTTCTACTTAGGTAGTAGATAGCTCTTTCTTTTCCTTCGTCATCCTCTTGTGCCAATAAGACCCCTAAATATCTATCCATTGCTGAAATATAGACTAACAAAGGTTTTCCTTGAATAGGTGACATAAAGATAGCTAGATTCATTAAGTATGTTTTCAAAAATGTAAAGGCTTTATCACACTCCTCATCCCATGTGAATATGGTGTTTTTATGTATTAATCTGGTGAAAGAATGGCATTTTTCTGCCAATTGAGAAATGAACCTTCTTATAGATTGAAGACTTCCTTGAAGTGACCTCATTTGAATAATATTCTTTGGAATGTCCATGTCCATTATTGCTTGTACTTTTTTAGGATCTACTTCAATGCCTTTTGCTGAAAAAATGTACCCTAGGAGTTTTCCATATTGTACCCCAAAAGCACATTTCTTTGGGTTGAGTCTTACTTTGAATTGTTCTAGCCTTGTAAAAATCTTTTCAAGTATGGATAAATGATCTTTTCTTTTATGTGACTTAGCAATAATGTCATCCACATAATCTTCCATAAAGGTGTGCATCATGTCATGAAAAATGGTAGTCATTGCTCTTTGATAAGTGGCTCTGGCATTTTTGAGACTGAAGGGCATTATATTCCAACAAAAGGTACCCCATGGGCATGTAAAGGCTATCTTTTCTTGATCCTCAGGTGCAATGCAAATTTGATTATACCCACTAAATCCATCCATAAGTGAAAACATAGAATGACCTGTAGTGAGATCCACAATAGCATCAATGCTAGGTAATGGAAAGTCATCTTTTGGACAAGCAAGGTTTAAATCTCTAAAATCTATGAAAACTCTTATGGTTTTATCATGTTTGGTAACTGGTACAATGTTGGAGATCCATTCGGCATATGCTATTACTCTTATGAATCATGCTTTTAGTAATTTCTCCAATTCTGCTTTGACTAAAAGGGCTACATGTGGATGCATTTTTCTCAACTTCTGCTTTGACAATAACTTTTAAAGTACTTTACTGTTTTACATTTCACATACACATTTATGGATTTATCGATATACTCTGCATATTTACTATGTTTTAGTAAATAGATGACTGCTTATTGGTAATCATACAGAAAAGAGATTAACAGAGCTATCCGACAAGTAGTAAATTGATATAAGTATTTGAAGGCATACATCTTATAGGATAGAAGATAACTTAAGACATAATTAGTGGTTATAAGTTTTAAGGGTTGATTTAAGGATTAAAATTTGAGGCCACTAATTCACCCCCCCTCTCAGTTATTACTAAAAATTGGTATCAGAGATTGTGTGCTTAGAAGGAAGGTTTCAAGACCTAAGCTAAAGATCACAAGATGAACAGACAAGATGTGCCCAATTTGAACAAAGATAATTTTTCTTCATGGCAAAACAGAATAAGACTCCACCTATGAGGTATTGGTAATGATGTTACTCAATACTTAGATGATGAATATGTGTTTCCCATAAGAGCACCAACAGTTGAACAATTGAGAGAGAAGCATGAGCACAATTGCATGATGATAGAGCTTTCTTCCTCACTCTCTGATGCTGAATTTGAAGATGTCAAAACCTGCAAGACAGCAAAGAAAATGTGGGACAAATTGATGCTTGTACATGGTGGTGACAAGAATGTTTTGAGAGCCAAGGAAGAAATCCTTAGAGGAAAGTTTGATGATCTCAAAATGAAAGAAGGAGAACACATCAATTGATGACATGTAACTAAATGAATGTTTGGAGAGATCAAGTTCTTTCTTGGTCTACAAATCATGCAACAAGATGAAGGTATTTTCATCACACAATCCAAGTACATCAAAGAAGTACTAAAAATATTCAAGATGGAAGAGTCCAAACCAGTTGGAACACTGACAGAAAATGGATGCAAAGTGACAAAGGAAGACAAGTCATCAGAGGTAAATCATACTTTGCACAAATCTATGATTGGAAAACTCATGTATGTTGTACATACTAGACCAGATATTGCACATGCAATAGGAATAGTTGCTAGGTTTTCTACTAATCCCAGGGAATCACATATGACTATTGTGAAAATAATCCTAAGATATATGAAGAATACCAAGGAATATGGCTTATGGTACAAAAGAGAAGGCAAATTTGAACTTAAGGTTTTTATCGATGCTGATTGGGATGGAAATCTTGATGACCGAAAGAGCACAACTGGAGGAGCATTCTTTATGGGTGACAGACTTGTCACATGGATCAACAAGAAGCAAGGATGCATCTCACAATCTACTGCAAAGGCAGAGTATGTTGCTGGTGCTGCAAACTACTCAAATATTGCATGGATCAAATAGTTACTGGAAGGTATGCATATGAAAATTTTAGAACCAATAATTATCTATTGTGATAATACAAGTGCAATAAACATTTTCAAAGATCCAATCATGCATGATAAAACAAAGCATATTGTCATCAAGTATCATTATTTCAGAGAACAAGTTCAGGCAAAAGAAGTGAGACTTGAGTATGTGCAATCAAAGGAATAATTGGATGATATCTTCACCAAGCCACTGCCCAAGGATGCATTTGAATACTTGAGAAAAAGACTAGGGGTCAGACCCTTGTCTATTGGTTAATAAGCTGACTAGAAGCCTGCATCAGCCTGTATATTATCATAATATCATTCATTTTGATGCAAGTAGAGAGATGAACTTCAATGATACATCTATACACAGAAAGGTATATATCTACACCAAGCACCAGAGTTATTTCCAATGGATTGAGAAATTCAAGGAATATATTATGGATAGAAAGGATCCATTTGACATTACTATCAAATATTTATTTGAAAAAGATGTTTGTTTGGCATTTCTATCAAAGGGAAAGAAATATCTCATTATCATACATAGATTATATCCATTATCAACTCAGGGAGATATCATATTCATCACAGTATCCATAGGGAGAAAAGAAGTCACAAAGGGAGAGAGTTTGACACAGAAGGAGAACACATCACATCAAAGAAAGAAAGTTTCTACATCTATCCAATAAAGGGATTGAAGATGGAAAGAAATCTGCAAGAATCAAATCAATGATATTTGAGCTTACCGATAGCCAAAAATTTGTAAATAGTTACATTAGGAAAGCTTGATGAAACTATATATTTCATATTGTATTAGTAATACTATAGTATAATAATGTAGTATGTTGCCATCAATGCCAAAGGGAGATATTGATGACATGTAACTAATTGAATGTTTGAAGAGACTAAGTTGATGATCATGCAAGGCATTAAATTAGTTAATGTATTGTATTGTCATTAATGTCAACTTGATATAATATGTATGGTCATTGTAATACTACAAAAGAATTCAAAGAACCGATGAATCAAGACTATGCTATCAGTAATGCATACAAGTCAAGTATTCACTAAGAGACTACATACACCGATAGAGTTCACATTGACGGTCAGAGTAAAAGATCAAAGTCACAATGTTACCTAATGAGATAATGCACAACATTACTGACGAGTAGAGTTACAGTGTTTCCCAATGAGAAAAACATAGAGTAACCCGACAGAAAGAATTTCAGCATTGCTTGATGGAAAATATTAGGATGAAGATCCTGACGACAACTAAAGTCACACCAACGGAATAGTCAATTATCACTACTAACTAATTGAAGTGTTGACCGATAGAACAGAGAGTTCAAAAAATGACAAAATTCTTAGCTGTCAAGAAGCTAAAGATAGAATTAACAGATACTTATCATTGTTTTAATCATCCAAATAAAGTCAAAGATAAGTAAGTGATTTAAAGCTAATTTGTCCAGTTGGCAAGAAGATCTCTTTGAGATAAATTAGGAGTTTTCTTTAAATCTATTAGCAAATATTATGGAACATGCCAAGAATCAAGAAAGCCAAGAAAAGGGGAAATCATGTCTATATAGAGACAAACCCAATTCATTATGAATCATGGGGTGAACAAGAGAATAAAGGAAAGATGCTAAAGAAAATCTGAAGGAGACGAAATTCTTCATTCAGTCCTCATCAACAAGCTAAGGAAAGTGCTAGATTCTGCAGACACAACGAACAGTGAGACAAGCATCACAAAGAAGAACATTGTGGAGAAAAGGTATAAGTGATTATATTGATCAGAGAGGTAATGGACTTACAATAGATCTGAAAATCTGCAATTGAGTTGTATGTATGAACAGATCATTAGTGTTTCATTTTAACCATTGGAGCATATAAGTCTCTTAACCAAGAAGGAATTAAAAGTCTTTTACAATTGAGATACATCCCAAGGACTATCAAAAATTTTGATCGCAAAAGTAGCAAATGGATATGTCTAATACCTATTGACAGGCAAAGTGAGTGTTTGATCAAGGATGATAGCATTAGATGGTAGATACTAGTTGACAAACTATTTCTAAATCCTCTAACAAGGTCACACCTAATAATGTGTTTGTAACCTTTATCAGGGTTGGCTCCTAATAGAGCTCACTTTAGAAGAGTGAAAATTTGGGGTACCGGTCCCAGTGGTTTTTTCCCTTAACAGGGTTTCCACGTTAAAATCCTTGTGTTGTGTGTTTATGGTTTATTACTTTACTATTTTACATTTCACATATGCATTTCTGGATTTATCATTATACTCTACATATTTAGTGTGTTTAGTAAATAGATGACTACTTATCAGTAATAATATAGAAAATAGATTAATAGTGCTATCCGACAAGTAGTAAATTGATATAAGTATTTGAAGACATACATCTTGTAGGACATAAGATAACTTGAGACATAATTAGTGGTTATAAGTTTTAAGGGTTGATTTAAGGATTAAAATTTGAGGCCATTGATTCACCCCCCCCCCCTCTCAGTTATTACTAACAATTAAATCAAAAATAATGTTTTAAAGTGGATGAGGATCTTAAGATGCAAGCTAGTAGAGTGATGAAGAACTCAAGAACAAGTATGACAAACTTGTCTCAAACTTTCACCAATGATTGAAATGAGATTGAAGCTATGGCTATGATAATATGCAATATTTAACCAACCTAAGATGAATTTTTCATTATCCTAACAATTAATATATAGATTCAAACTATGAAATTCAAAGAACTTATGAAAAAACTCTAAAACCAAACTAGCATGATAGTAATGCAAAAGTGAGAGCTGAAAATGAAAGAGGCAAGGCTCATGTTTATAGTTTTTTGGAGAAATGGTGAGGGCTTGGATAAGTGTCACCTATGTGGCATGCACATAGGAGCCACATAAGGGACACATAGGATTAGAAGGGATGGCCATGCAAACATCAAATTGGGACAAGATGGGCATTTAAGGTTGAAAGGCTCAAGGTTTTCTCACACATGTGTGAGAAACCTTGGAGAAAGTAGTGGGGGAAAGGATGTAAGAGTATAGTTGGAGAATTCAAGGAATTTTGGTGGCTTCCTTTGGAGGAGTTGATCACACATGTGTGAGAAACTCATTAGGGGTTAATGAGGTTAGGAATCACCTTTTAAGTGTGAATAGTGGAAGATTAGCAATAGAGGTAGGTTTAGAAAGTGAAGTGATGGGTGTAGGGTAGGATCTAGGTTTAGATTTAGGATTCAAATTAATTTAATTAATTTAAACCTAGTTTAGAAGCAAGTGGGATATTGTGAGGAATAAATAAATTAGGAATTTATTTAAATGGGATTTAGGGATGACCGTTTAATAAATTTAATTTAATACATTGGAGAGAGGGGTATTTAAATTAAATTCAAATACCTTAGGTAATGAACCTGACTTATTTAAATAAATTTAATTAAATGGGTAGAGGATTATAAAAAAGATAATTATCAATATTTGGATCTGATGGAGCAGCCAGTACGAGTGCTGGAGAACATGTAGAAAATTGATAAACTGACCATGCAAGAGAATAACGAGGCATGCAAGTAGGTAACTTCTGACAATGCAGATGTAACCTGTCTTAAAACCAATGTCTCAAAACTCTCTGGTGGAATCCTCACAACAAGGTGCAGTTAGGGTTAAGTGGGGTGATATTCTATTTGATGAGGATTATTTGGCCAGATCAAAAAATACATGGCATATTCCTCAATGGGTTCTTAAGAATGGTAAGTGGAGGGTGTTGGTACTCTAAAATTTGGCACAAATTTGGAGTGACCATTTTGAAATTTTCTATAAGGCATGGTGAGTACCCCTGAAAATATTTTGTGAGAAGACTTAGTTTGAATGCTTGTAGAAGGCACCCTGATGATTTTAATGATATACCACTTGGGAAGTGGGTTCAACACCTTTCAGTTCACATATGAAGTAGGTTCTAACTCCTAAATTTTAAATCGGACATGTTTAAGGAGTAGTCATTTTGAGGTGTTCACTTAAATCTGCATTTTCGCCAAAGTGTCACTCTGTTGTAACAAGCCTACTTTTCATTTGAATAGCTTGCATCCTTTTTAGTTTCATAGCCCGCCACTTTGGGAATGTTTAATATGTATATCAGAGATCCTTTGTGTCAAATATAAAGCCATTTTGAGTCCATTCGATAGGATTTTGATTTCCCTAAAGTTGGTCCTGCAGAACTATCTATTTTCTCTGTTATACCCAGATTGCTTAATAGCCTACTTTGAGCTTCTATAAGTTGTATCCGGTTGAATGCCCTGCATAATTGATTTTTCCCCCATGTTGAAAAGATGATAGTGTACCTATGTAAAGAGTTTCAAATTCATACCAATCCATTTGTCCACTTTCCCAGCTTGATTCCAAATCCATTTTGTATATTCACTGAGTTTAAAATCAGAAAAGTTGTAAGGTGCTAATTTTGCAGATTTGTACCGGTTGATCAGTTGACTTTCAGTGCAAGTTAGTTGAAGATTCATGTTCCATGGGTGAAGGTGAATCAATTTCCAAAGGTTCAAATTCTAAAGGTTTTTACTGATGACTTTATGAATTCAATATCAGAGACAGTTTGTGCAGATTGATACATAATTGAAGTTTACAGAATGGTCACTTTCATAGAGTGATAACTTTTTGCCTGAAATTTGTTTTCAAGAACCGATTGAGGGACCATTCGGTTTGCATATAAATGTACTACTATTAATGGTGATGAAGTCTCAGAACATGTTTTAGTTGTCTTTCAAAAGTCAATCTAAATGAGATCTATGTTGTTTCAGCATTTGCACTTGCACAAGTATTTTGAAACGTCCAAGTTTGACTAATTACACCTTGTACCTGATGTTGAATCTGGCAAGGCCCTTTTGCATGCATATTCATTGTTGATGAATGAATCACTCTACCAAGTGATATATCTTCAAGAATTTGATCTAATGTCTTTTCAAATTGTAACTTGGGTAGGGTTTGCATAAATTTGAATATGTCTAATTGAAAAATAATTGAAGTAGACAATTTTGAATATTATTATCTTGAAGCCCTAATTATTTCAAGTAAATCCAGTTGGTGACCATGCTTAGATGTTGGAAATGAGAAAGGGTTTCAGACTGCATGATTTTGGGAGGATTTTTTTATCATTTTTCAAAGCTGACTTCAGAGGTCATTTGTTGTTTACTGGACCAGTTTGCAGAGCTATACATGTTGGTTTTAAGAGGTCTCAAGTTCAATTTTTTTTGGTTCAGATTCCATGATCAATCAAGTTTGTTTTATCAAAAATAAAGTGACTTTCAAGAAGTGGAATTCATTGAACCAACATTTTAGGAACCTGTCATTTATTTGTGAGATTTAGTTTTCAGTTTATGTGGTTTTAAAAGCATATTATTATTTAAGAGTATTCTATGTTTTAAACAATGATACTTCTAGATTTATACCAATGAAATTAACTGTGAGAAAAATGTGGAAGCACAGACAAGTCTTGTAAACTACTGAGATAATTCCAATCAAGGAAAGCCAGTGCATCAACAGAGGATACTTTAAAAAAAATTGAAACTAATGTAAGTGGCAATTGGCAAAGAGCCAGCATATGCAATTTTTAGAGGACTTCTACAACATTTTGAGCCAATGCAAAATTGGTAGGTATAAGTGCAATAAGGAGACTTAGAAATAGCCAGCAATGGGGGGAGAAAATGAAGTTTAATCAAAACATAAAAATACCATACATAGATGCATGCGCTAGTCTTGGTGGAGGGTTTGTCAAGTTTTTAAAACTTTAATTTACAAATGCACAGAGAGGGGAGGTTGTGCAACATTTTGGGGGTTTAGAAGTTTTTAAACATTTAAAAATCAAAATGAGTTCCATGGGAGTTCCACGCAGCACTTGATGGAGGAATTTTAAGTTTTAAACCAGAAAAATACATATAGAAAACCACAGTATGCTGGAGAAATTTGCAAGAGTATAGCCAGTCACGGTTTTGGTCGTATCTCAAAAAATACGAACCGGGTCGGGCTGATTTTTTGATATGATTGAGATGACCATACCTGCAATCTAAAATAAACATTTCAAACAAATCTGAGTTGAAATGAAAAATTTATGGCTCTCTGAGTATTGGAAAAAATAACAAAACTTCAAAAATTTGACTGAGCATTTATCCCACACTGACTGGGTTCTAATTTTTTATAAAGTTTATATACTCTAGTGCATGATTAATGAAATAAGTAAGAGACCAAGATGCCTTGGTGGGCCTCTTGGATGGATAAGTTAAGTGTGTGGTGAGCCCCATTATTTTGGAGTAAAAATGTAGAAGGCTTTAAAAACATTCAAAAACATAGCCACATTGCCCCCAAAATGGAAAACTAAGATGTTTATAAGGAAAGTTACAAACATATGTAAATGTGAAGAAGAGAAGGAGGCTCTCTTCATGTGCATGTATAGGCAAATAGTGCATTGGGAAGCATGCCTGAGTGACCAGAAATAAATCTTGCAGAATAGTTGGTGCTGAGGTGGTGACAGTGACGTAGCAGCGGACACGTGGCGGGTAGTCGCAAAGTCGGGAGATGGAGAGTAGATAATTGCCAAGATCAAGAGACTTAGAGACTAACTTCCAGGCTAACCGATCGCTAAGTTGTGAGGTCCTAGCAGTTAACTACCAGAAATTCAGAGACTCAGAGACAACATAGTCACGTAATCGCTAGACATAAAATGCTAAGTCCCAAACATTCGGAGACTTAGAGACAAGGTGGTTGCCAGGTCTCTAGATCTAACCAGGGTTAGTAGAATTCATCAAAGACTTGGAGACTACATTGTGAAGGTTAACTATGGTTGAAATGTGGTTAAAGTGTGGTCAGGTGATATCTAGAGACTTGGAGACTAACTTAGTCTCCAAATATCCCAACAAACCCATGGTTAAGAAAAAGATCATGAGACTTAGAGACTAAGTTAGTCTCCAAGTCTCCAGATAGACTCAAGGTCGAGGAAAATTTCTAGAGGTCTAGAGACTGCTTAGTCGTGGAGTCTCCAGATGAGCAGGGGTTAAAGGTGAGTTAAGAAATTAGTAAAAAGCAGTAAATCAACATGTGCCAAGTGTCAAATTTTGGTGGCTTCTGGGCTTAATATGCAGAAAATAAAGATTTCAAAGGATTTTAAATATTGTACAAATTTTTGAAGGTTCAAATGTATAGTTTGCATAGTATTTATTTCAAATATTTAAAATATGCATTCTGAGAAGAGTTTCGCAACACAGAGGAAATCATTTTTTTACAGAATGAAATCAAATTCGGACAGAATGAAGATCAGATTATGAAGATCAGATTTTTATAAAAGGAATAGACAAAATGCATATATTTTATTATGAAAATCAGATTTTTATAGGCTTTCCCAGAGGTTTTTGAACCAAGAGTGAAATCATATTTTCTCATATTTTAAAGATATTTTCTCAGCAGATGGAATCAGATTTGATGAGCTTCTTAGTGGCAGAGTAAAGCATATTTGAAAAGACAGATGAAGTCAATTATTAATGAAATATATCAGATATTTTGAAGACTTAGAATGCAAGTATAATCAGATTTTGAAGTCACCGAGAAGGATGAGATTTTTTGGAAAGGAAGGAATGAGTGCAGATCAGATTTTGAAAGAGGATAGCTGTTAACTAGGCATGATTTCTAGGGTTTCTTCTCTCCTATTTCTCCCTCTCTTTTCTTAGTTTTAGGGGTTCCTATCCCGGTCTTCTATTGGGGGTTTTCAAACTCTATTCTACCTCTCTTCTAGAATGCTCAGAGCAGGTTCCATATGAATGTGAATATACTTTTGCAAGGCAAACTTCTATATTTTTGTCTAATCTTTTGAGCTTTTTGTTATTAATGTACTAAAGCAAGACCATTTCAATAAAATATAGTGCAGTTCCTATTCTGTATTTTTCTGTCTCTTTATATTTTGTTTATGCTCTTGTATGTTTTATTTGTAAGGCATCTAAAACATATCAGTTATAAGGTAACTTGTCTAATTGCTTGTGAGTTTATTTCAAGGAAAGAACTAAGTTTCTCAAGTAATTTCAGAGAGCAAAACACTTTTGTAAGGATTTGATGCAATAATGTAAGAAGTGATAAGATAGTTTGTAAGGCACTCTATCTGGATCGCATACACTCTGTAAGGTGTTTTGTATTACTTTATTTGATTTGTCACCTCTGGATTACATTTTTTGATTCTTTTCCCAAGGATAGGAACTAGTTAGGGTTTACAATGTAGTTTATATTCAATCATCAAACAAAAATCCAACACTCAAAAACAAACCACTGTTACTAAGTGCATAAATGTTGTAAAAGGATTGTATTGAAGTAATATAGTTCATATTGCTGATTTCTTCAAGAGAGAATCAAAAGGTTAGCCTTCCTTGAGTTCAAACTCAGAAAAAGAAGAAGGATGAATATCCTTATGCCACTATTATTTTTATTACATTCATAGTTTTCCTTGTCAAGATCTGTTTTAGATTGTTTTCATTCATTTGAAGAGTGGTATTTTATTGATGTGATTAGAAACATAATAACATAGCAGTGAAGACCCTATCTACCATTTTAAGTTTACTTGAAAATTTTTAAATTATCTAGGCAATACCCACCTGAGTCCTGTGGAGCTCAAAGAAGGAGGACATTATCCAATCTTCATCAATTAGAATTTATCTTGCATGATCTAAGAGTGTATGGTCTAAGAATCAAGAATATCATTTTATCAAAGTTTGTTTCTGCAAGAAAAAGTGCTAACAGAGGGATTGTGTTGTTAAAAAACAACCTTCTTCAATGTATTTCCATCAGTTCCAACATCCAGCTTCCTCCCTTTCTCACCGGTTGGTAAAGATACCTAAGGCTTCAATTTTTAAGGCATTTTGGGTTCATCACATGTTAATCAGTAGTATCATAACAAGCCATTTCTTATGTGTCATCCCAAATTTAGCAGGTCTTTTACTCCTCTCCTGCCCTTTGGTATCTATGATAGTACCCCTCCAATATCACATGTTAGCTCTCCAAACCCTCTTCTTCACACAAACCCTAAAATTTATGACCCTCCTTCCTCTATTCCATCTTATGTTTCTTGGCCAACCTCTACGCTGATCCTTAATCCTTAATTCTTGTCTTTTCCTAACAATGTCTCCATTTCTCATTTTCCTCAAACTCCCTTCAAACCAAATCCTAAAACCCCTGAGTGATCTCCTATTTTTTTCTAAGAATCCCTCACAGGTTTATGGTATGGATCTTGACGGACACCACTCTTTTGCTTAAGCACGCTCGCGACCTCCACCAGAACCTCAGGTAACTTTGCATTCTCATATGATTCAACCCATGGTGGATTATCTACGATCTTCAGCTATTATTAGTAAGTTACAATATTCTCTTCCTTTTCAGTCCCTTCTCTCTTGGGCTAAATTCTCTTGGACAAGTCTTAAAGAGCTATTTTTATATGAGAAAGGTTCACTATTTTTTGTAACGGTTTTTGATTCACCACAAGCTAGGGTTGAAGTACATAAGTTTAAAGGTTGGTTCTGTTGTGGTATCAACATTTTTACTTTTAGCTGGGTTCTAAATTTTGATGTCACTTCTACCCCTCCCTTATTTATGCCCTACTGAGTTTCTCTCCCTAAAATTCCTCTTGAATATAGAGATCCCCTTCTGATGGAGATTTTAGCTAACAAAATGGGTATTTTTGTAAAACATGATTTTTTTCCCTTCATTCAACCTCATCTTCCTATTAGGTTTTGTCTACTCCTTAATCAATCCAAACCAATTCCTTATAAAGTCTTGATTTTTTCAAGATATGGGACTTGGACTCAGTCGATTATTATCTAGGACCCCCCTTTATCGATACACTGGCTTCTTCATTAGGTCACATGTTTTATCAATGTCAACATTTGTCTGAGGTGTCAAGTAAGATATGCTCAAATCTATCTTCTAACTTATTCCCCCATTATCTCTAATTCTGATAATGATTCTCTAATCAGGCATTTTAGTATTAAGGAGCTCCATTCTATAGTATTTTCTATGGCGCTAGATAAATCTCCTAGACCTGATGATTTTACTATACTTTTCTATTATAAATGCTTCTTTGTCATCAATTTTGATCTCCTCCTTGTTATAGAAGAATCACACAGGAAATGTTTTTTCTTTTTAAACTTTAACACTACTAATCTCATTTTAATTCCTAAATCTAAAATGCCTCAGACATTTGCAGATTTTCAGCCTCTTTTTCTTTGTAATGTAATCTATAAGATTATTACCAAAGAAATTTATTTGAGGCTCAAACTGTTGATTCCTAATATTATCTCTCCTCAACATGGTGGTTTTGTTCCAGGTAGGGAAACCTTTGCTGGTGCTTTAGTCGCTCTAGAAGTTCTCCATTCTATTGAATCACATCAAATCCCTTCTTATGTGGCAAAATTAGACATGATAAAAGCTTATAATAAGGTCTGTTGGTCCTTTCTTTTCAAGGTCCTTAGGAAATTTGGATTTTCTAATTGTTGGTGTAAATGGATTAAAAATTGTCTATCTGGGGCTTCCTTTTCTGTTATAATTAATGGTGTCTCTTCAAAAAAAATTCGTGCCACTCAGGAAGTTCACCAAGGGAACCCTATTTCTCCTTTCTTATTTATTATTTTGGTGGAAGAATTTAGTCAAACTATCTAGAAGCACATCCTTCTCTCAGATTGGAAAGGTGTTCATATTCCTAGGACAGACATGATCATTTCTCATAACTTATTTGCTGATGATACTTTGTTATTTGGTAGTTCTACCATTCAAGAGTCTAACTGTATTAAAAATATTCTGAATCTTTACTCTATTGGATTTGGAAAAGTTATTAACCCTCATAAGTCCAAACTCTATATGCTTTTTACACCAGGTCCCATCCAACAAAGAATTGCTAAGATCCTTGGTTTTTCTTTGGATATCGTGCCTTCCACTTGCCTTGGGATTCTATTTTTTTTAGGTCAAGTCAAACCTTCATACTAGGACTCTGTCATTAATAGATTAAAAAATAGAATTTCCTCTTGGAAAGCTTGTTGGCTCTCACTTTCAGGTAGGATCATGTTAATCAAAACATTTCTTTCAACCATTCTCAACTATTACATTTTAGTCCTCCAAGCTCCCAAGTCAATTATCACCCACATAGAGAAAATCATTTGAGCCTTCCTCTGGACACCTAATATGACTAGTGAAGGAAAGATTCCTCTTGCCTATTTACAGACACTCTCCATGGAAAAATCAGTAGGTGTTGCTAGGCTACACAACCTAGTAGTTAGAAATAAAGCGTTTGGAGGTAAGTTGGTTTGGAGCATGTACTCTAAACCCCATTCCCTCTAGTGTACATATCTCTGTTTAGTCATGTGTTTTCATCACTTCTTTGTATTGCAATTAATTTTGGCCTCATGTCATCCTTATATCTTCATTACGGTGGTCATTTCCTTGATTATTATTATATCTACTTTTGGTAATTTGTCTTTGAATCCCATTTTCTTCTCTCCCCTGCTTGCTTGTCTATATTATGGCCATTCTATTAGTGGTTTCTTTCACTATTTTATCCCATTGGAATTTGTCTGTGTTTGCGGTTTGTTTAAAATTTTTGGGAATCCTAGCTCTTTGGTTGGTATTATCACTTGGGTGGAAACTTGTTCAACCTATTCTGCACTACATATGGATTATTACCCACGCAATTACAGGGTTATTATTGAGGTTCAAGACTAGGAGAAGCCATTTATTTTTTTGCAATAAGGATGGTATGTTGGCAACTGCATTCTTCTATGAATGGTACTGTCAGTTTTTCTATCTAATGCCTATGATCTTCTACAATCCCCTTTTCACTTGTAACTGATAGCCTCATGCTATGTGAAACCAAAGCTACTCGATGGAAATAAACTAGGCAAGGCTCTGCAGAAGTATGACCTTTGGGGTGGTGCAGCTCTTATTAGTGGTATCTTTCATCACCACTCGGATCTTAACCACCATGGGGTTTATATGGTCCTCAAAATTATTAAAAAATCTCTAGAACGTCAGTCCTTTAGGCCCGTTAAATATTCCTTGCAACAATTTAATGGCTCTCTCACTAAGGAGTGTGTGAATGGTGTTCATCAAGTTGTTTTTTCCCTTCTAGACCTCCTTGAGCAAGATACCTCCCCCATTGCATGACCATTTCATGCTCCCCCATAGCTCACTTCTTTGGCTACTCAATCCATCATGGATGTTAATTTAAATCTTGATTTGGGTGGTGATACTACCCCATGCTTTATGGAAGGCTAAATTTTTTACAATTTTGCAGGTAAAGTGTTGTGTATTTTTTTTTTCTTCTATAGTTTTCCTTCCATGGTGGATTCTTGACAGGAAGCATTTTTGGGTCTTCCACGTTGCGGAATACACTTTTGATCTTTTATGAATATGCTTTTATTAAGCTGTATATATCTTAAAAATTGGTTCAATTATTTTTCCTAAGGGCTTATGTAATAGTTAGGCTTAGGGTTCTGTAGAAGGGTTCTCATCTTTCTGATTGTAACTAGCCTTGGCTAGTGGGGGTATTTGTAGCATCAAAATTCTCATACTTTTTATGTATTTGAGAAATGATTAGATTTTTTCTTTCTAGTTCTTTTCTCTGGGAGCTCCTTGAACCAGTTTATAATAATATTAATATATCAAGTGGCACTGCCACCTTTGTTAAAATAAATGTTGTAAGGATTAAATTAATTAAAATAAATTTAATTAATTTTAGATGTCTACATTTTCCCCTCTTTGATGCAGCATAGAAAGTGGCATCGCTTCAAAGAAAATAAAATAAGATTTCCTAGAATAAATTGGGTACCTAAGATTCATGTCGAAGCGACAATGGTGAGAGAGTGTGCCCCCTCGAGAAAATAATGCAAAAAATCAATTTAGTGTAATTTTTTTGAAAAAAAAGGGAACAAAGGATAGAAAAAGGAAGAAAGAGGAGGAAGAGCTTGACTAATTGCATGATTATCATGGGATGGGAGAAAATGGGATGAAAAATGGAGACCGAGACAAAAAAAAAAGGGTCAACGGGGGGATAAGTAGGGCCAAAAGACCCTACAAATGGTCACTTTCACCATGACTAGTAGTAAAATTAGAGCAAGTGAGAGAGACATGGTGAATATTCCTTTTCACCACAAAGGGTCACTTTCCCCATGACCAATAGTCAATTTTACTTTCTATGCATCACATGCTAGAAAGTGTGGATGAAATAGTTCCTCTACGTAGACTAGACTCGTAGACAGACAAGTTAGATTTAGGAACATAGATGTAGATCAATCAATCATAGTAGAACTAATGCAAGGATGTTCATGAGGAGGTCTGATACACCTAAGTCTTTTTAGGGGCTTGGTGGAAATGCATGAAACCCTGCCCTAGTGAGGCATGTATAACCAAAAAAGTTTAAGCAAAAAAGATGCACTAAAGTACACACAAACATATAATTCTATAAATGACATGTATTCCAATAAAGACCATTAAGAATATACCATGATATAAACTATCAAGGAAATCATGAGTAGGTTCAATTGAAACACAGAGATAAAAGAATCAAAAAGGCCTCATGACCAAGAAGCCATTCAATCCAAGTTTATTGGCACAAACAAGTTGGTGTGATGTAGCATAAATCCTAACAGGAAAATATCGATTGAAGTCAAAATGGGATTCATTAGAAAAATATGTGAAATGAACAAGGAGTTAGGAGACTCAATCTGAGAGATGATTTGGTTAAAAATTATGTGTTCAAAGTGTCTAGGATAACCTCAGTATACTGGGATGATGGTGCATTGCAATGGGGTGATACAAGATTGACTAGGATGACGTGAAACTGACTGATGGGATGAGGCAAACTAAGGGTATATCTTGATCATGATCATGGTCAAGGCCTAATGTTTAGTGCAAAGTGAAAATGGATGAAATGAGATTCTTATGGTGATAGGATGGTGGGACCAAGGTGGGGATGTAATTGACACTACTGTAAAACAATGGGACTGGTACACATACAGCCAAGGACTAATATATACAAGATAAAAGACTAATTTATACAGGATGAAAGGGACACTATATACAACCAAGAAGTGAATATATACAACTCAAGATGTAAAAATATTAGGCATCAGGATAGTATATCAACTCCTTATGTACATGTGTAAAGATGAAAAAACCTAGGCAATATGGATCTGCAATGGGGAATTTTATGGGGATCTACGGATGAGTTGATGTGAGTGGATGGATGTAGAGGTTGTTGCATGTGATTTTGATAGATAATAGGATGGTCCATTATGTGTGATGCCCGTTGTCAATTTTTCACCACACATACTCATCCAAGATGCTTGATTGCCAAGTTTTCACCATTGGATGTTTATTTCTCTTTACTTTTTTTATTTTTTTAGGACTTTTTTATATTTTTAGGTAAGTGGGGTACACTGCATAAATTAGGCATAAAATTTCTTTAGTTGAATGATATTGATGGGATCATTTAGGGGTTTCCATTCTGGTGTAGACAATTGATAATCTCCTAAGACAAGACATGTTGTGATGACATAAGGACCCAGACAAGTGCGCTAGAACTTGCCTTGCTTTTCTCTATTTGGAAATAACTCTTGATTTTCCTTGAGTACCATGTCCCCCAATTTAAAGTGTCATGGGAAGCTATTTTTATTGTATATTCTCTTAATTTTTTTATTATATACAACCAAGTGATCATATGCTTGTTGTCTCTTCTCATCTATCAAATCCAACTACGTGATTCATGCTACACTGTAGTCTTCATCGGTGACCAGGTTCTTTAGTGAAATGCCCAGGGATGGTAACTTGACCTCAATTGGTAAGACAAATTTTGAACCATATACAAGAGAGTATGGGGTGGTTCTTGTGGGAGTGCATAAGGATGTGTGATATTCCTAGAAGGAGGGATTGATTTGGAGGTGCCAGTCATGACCAGAATCATTGACAACCTTTTTAAGGATTTTTAGAAAGGTTTTGTTGGTTGCCTTAGCTTGGCTATTATCTTGGGGAAAATATGGGTTGGAGTAGTGATGGTGAATATGGAATTTCTCACATAGATCATCTATGTGTTGGTTCTTTAATGGCATGCTATGATCTATGAAAATGGTGGAGGGGATTTCAAAGTGGCAGATGATGTGCTATAGGATGAATTTGGATATTTGGACACCGAAGTGAGATTCAGTAGAATTGCTTCGACCCACTTCATGAAGTATACAGTAGCAATGATAATGTACCTTTGTCCATCAGATGAGAGGGGACTTATCTTACCAATGAGGTCAAGGCTCCAACATGAGAAGGGTCATGGAGGTGCTATGGGATGTAGATCTTGTGCTGGTGCGTGGGTCATATTTGCATGTTGCTGACAAGGTAGTCATCTCTTCATGAACTCATAGGCGTCATGCTCTATGGTAGGCCAGTAATACCCTTCTTTAAGAAGTTTCTTCTCTAGGACCATGCCACTAATGTGGACAACACAGATTCTCATGTGAAGCTCTCTTCATGTTAGTGTGGCCTCATTATAATCTAGACATAGAGAGAGTTTATTGTGATAACCTCAAATATATAAGGTATTGGAAATGATGGTCTAACAAGATGAGCGACAAATGAGTTTTTGGAATTGCATTCAGGTGAGATGGGGGGATATGACACCATATTTTAGATAGACATATATTTTATGGTACGATGAGGACAGTGGACCAACCAAGACACACACCATTTTAGAATTGATGATTTCATAAGCTGACGTGTGGAGATGCTCGACCAAGAACTCATATTTTCTTGCATCCTATGGAACTTCTAGGAGGGGTCCGATGGTAGCCATACCATCTGTAGCCTTATTCTTCAATCTGGGGACTTGCGTTAATTGTACAATTTGGAAGTTTGGTTTCATGTTTTTGACCATTTCCTTGTGTGGTGGGAGCTTATCATATTTTTTTAAATTAATCAACTACCTATTTGATTATCAACTATAAATCTCCAAAGACTTGTAATTTTGTGATGTTCCATTTGATTGATATTTTAATGCTATAAATGAGGGCCTCATACTTTGTGATAATTGTTGGTACATGCAAAGCTTAGTTTGAATGATTTGGGGATATAATCTTTGTGGGGAGTAACAAATAGAACTTCTCCCCTTGATCCTCGAGGTGTATAGGAGCCTTCAAAGTATAACTTCCATTTTGGTTGTTCTTTAACCATGCAGAAAAGTTCATCTAGAAATTTTGTGACTAGAGGATAGGCATCCACCAATGGTGCCTCAGTTAACTGATCAGTGGTGACTTGTCCTTTTATTTCTTTGTAGTCTATATATTGAATATCAAACTTTCTCAAGAACATTACCCATTTATCCATGTTTCTAGTGAGAGTAGTGCGAGAGAGAAGATACTTAAGAAGGTCCACCTTTGATATGAGATTCATAGTGTGATTGATCATATAGTGTCATATTTTTTGGGTGGAAAATACCATCGCAAGGCATAATTTTTTTGTAGGAGAGTAATTAAGCCCATAGCCTACAAGTGTGCAACTAATGTAGTAGATGGCTAGTTATTTTATAGTGTTGTATTCTTGGGAAAGGAGTGTCCCCAGTGTCGTTATGGTAGTAGAGATGTATAATAACAATTTTTTCCCTAGAATTGGTGGTATGAGGATTGGTAGGTTGGTTATATATTCCTTGATCTTTTCAAAACCCATTTTTTAATGAGGGTCCCATTTGAATTTAGAATCTTTCTGTAGCAAGTAAATGAATGGCTAACACTTATCTATAAGCTATGAAATGAACCTTTGGACAGACTGGATTTTTCCTTGTAGGTTGCACAATTGTTTGAGATTCCTTAGGGGAGGCATTTCCGATATTTATTTTAATTTATTGGGATATACTTCTATACCTCTTTTTGATACAATGAATCCTAGAAACTTTCATGATGTCACTCCAAACACATATTTCTTTGGATTTAAGCTTAGTTGGTGCTTTTGTAGTTGGTTTAATATGCACTCTAGGATCCTAAAGTGATCAAGCCTTGTTCTTGATTTTCCTAATAAATCATTTACATAATCTTCAAGGATCTTCTGGATCATGTCATGGAAGATGATTTTCATACCTCTCTCCTATGTGATTCCCGCTATAAGACCATAAAAAGGCATAATAGCATATCTAGGAGATCACAAACCCTAATCAATATGCTAACCTATCTAATCTATCATGAAAGCCATTCAAAACAAGAGTTCACAAACACAAAGCATAGAAAAATAAGAGTTCCCTTTAAATATAGCTCCCATGTCCTCCTTTATTCTCCATAATGAGATTTAATGTTGCTCTTTGACAATAACACAATTGCACAAAGATAAAAAAATCCAAGTTTGCGAGTGAGAATACTAGGAGATAGTGATCTAACCTTGAAAGAGTGAAATGCCTCTCAATTTATAGAAAATAAGAGTCAATTAGGTGAGATTGCACAAAATCTATGCATAAATGAAGATATTGGTAGGTAAGATGTTAAGAAGCATGTTATGGGGAAGATCAAATAAGGAGATATTAAGGATATTCATGAAGCACCTTAATAGGGATGTGAATCTCCATTAAGGGATATGATAATTAGGTAAGATTAGGAATCATTAAATCAATTAATAATACAATATTCTCAATATTCCTCACAAAATAAATAATTAGATTTATGAAATTATGAAAATCTCATAAATTGAAATTAGCTAATTAATTAATAAAAATTAATTAATTGTTGAAGACTTAGGGAAAAGGGAATAAATAAAGTCTATTTATTTATTCAATTAGGACCTAGGGATAAACTATGGGTTATTCATCCCAAGGGGGAAATTACTGAATTATTGATCAGATTGAAGGTGTTGATGTCGAATTGAAAGGATTTTGATGATATTGATAAGGATTAGGATCAATTATGAGGGTTCTAGAATAGTTTAGGAAATTACGAGGCATCGATGAGCTTTGACAATGCACCCGCATAATGATGTTTGGAAATGATTGAAAAGCGCTAATGAACTTTGATGGCATCATAGGATTTAAATAGAAATGGGGAAACATCGATGATCTTAGACAATGTTACAAAAATAATAATGATCATAAATAGTATTGACAAACATGGACAACACTATTGAATTGATATTGATAGATTGATAACGATAACATGGATGAACTTTGAAAATGTTATTAAATAGTTTATTAAGGGCATACAAAGCATTGATGAACTTGGACAATGCTCCTAAAATGATGATAAGATTGATTCAATTGAAATAGGGTTTTGATTAGTTTGGAAATTGGGTTAATTAGGCATCGATGATCTTGGACAATGTCCTAGAATGGTTGGAATGAGTCCAAATATTTATGAAAGTGATTAGGAATAGAATAGAATGGGTTTGAAATGATTTAGGAAGGTTTGGAATGGTTTAGGATTGAATAGGATCGGTTTAGGATCAAATAGGATCGGTTTAGGGTTGATCAGAATTGATTAGGAAAATGATCGATTTGATAAAGAGAGTAGAAATGTTAGTAAATAATTGAAAAAAATTTCAATATTCAATCGTCGATGAAAGACATAGTGTTTCCATATAATAAAGATCGTATGTGCAACATAGAGGAATAATTAGGTCACAAAACAATGTTTCAATTATAATGCTAAAAATGTTAAAACACGTAGACTAGTAGGTTCAAACCATTTTTAGGTGTCTACATTTTGCCCCTCTTTGATACAATGCAATTATAGGTGTTGTATCAAAGAGTCCTGAAGAAAAATAACATTAAAAATGCCCCAGTCATAGCGAGATATATAGGTGCCTTCTCGAGAAATTGTCCAAAAAATGCAAATGATAGGTTGATTTGTCAACAATGACAAGATGGATCCACAACAATGATCAGATCAAAAATTGGAGGTCAAACGCAAAAGATATGAGGTGCAGAGTGAAAAAAGCATCATGACCAATACAAAACAAAAGGGTTGCATGTCCATCTAGGCAACCAAGAGGCTATCAAAGGGCTTGGAGAGGGTTTTGGAGCTCATTTTCAGTCTCACATTTGGAAGAATTAAGCTCTAGAGCAAGGAGGGTGGATCGAGTGCTAGCGGAGAATTAGCATAGGGAATGAGTGCATAGCTATCAATAGTCAGCTAACATGGCACCCGAGGTGAGTACATCTTAGCCCCATGGTGAATTCTAGGTTTTTCATGCATTTATAGGCATTGTAGGTGTCAAAATAGGGTTAAATAGGGCCCAAAAGGGGTCTACATGTTCCACCAACATAGGTCACATGCCCACTTGTGTAGCAAGTGTAGGTGGGATGACCAGCTATGCATCTTATGTAGGCGGTAAGCCAATCTACGCAGGTGGTAAGCCAATTTGTGTAGATGGTCAAGAGGGTCTGGAAATACCCTAAATTAGGGTCCAGGGGTTCCTAAACCACCCTAAACTTCCCTAAATAGTTCATAACCCTAGGAAAAGGTCAAAATTAGGTCAAAGTTGGTCAAAATAGGTCCTAGGTTGGTCAAAAAGGAACAAAAAGTACATAAAGTTGACCAAAGTTGCATGGTGATCGCAGCAGGATCTTGTAGTTCCATAGACATGGGAGAGAAGACCGACATGTCTAGACATCCGACATCGACTGAGAAGTCATGAGAGATAGATCCTAGCCTTGCTAGGGCTAGGCTACATCAATTACATTCTTGAGATTAGGGAAAATCAAGGTTTAATCACAGTGTTGGCAAAGTTGTTGCACTCAGAGATGAGCTCATTCCACTTGCCAACAGGTGAGGCTATAGTGACATTGGAGGATGTATGGCACATCCTCAAGATTACCATCCATGGGGAGTTATCAGAGTACGACCCCTCGACAAGGAGATCAATGTTGCATAGATTTTTTGACAGCGATGATGATGACCTTAATATCTGGGACTACGAGATCCTATGGGAGACAGTCACAAGACAACATGATAGGTTGATTATAGTGATATGTGGGGTTATTGTGTGTCTACTAGTGCCTGACAGACAAGGCCATGGATTCCCTATCAATTGTGGGAGGTTCCTTGAGCACATGATCATGGAGGGGACAATGTTCACATTAGGTCCATGTATGGTGGTGATGACATACTATCAGCTCCATTAGTTGGTGTACGGGGGAGGATTATCGATCAGCAGTGGGATCACACTACTACAGGTTTAGGCATACGAGCACATAGCTATTTTTTGGCCCATTTCTCATAGGTTTGTACATCTAGACATGCCATATGTATATTTCTATCAGGGAGTGCTTGCACAAGGGCCACTGTAATATAAATTGCATTTTCAGCATGAGATAGATCTGCTCAGAGATTTTACATGGTGACCTTATAGAGATTTCCATGGATGGGATTGCTGACATGAGAGATACCTCATCAGGAGGTTCATCATGGGTCATATGGTCATTGAGATTCAGATTCTAGAGAGATTTTGTATATATTTTGGAGAGAGGTGGGGAGTACCGATAGGTACAACATTGTTCACTTGATTGAGGGCTAAGGTTAGGACATGGGGTACAACACTTCGGCCTCAGGTGGCATATGTGGAGTTTGAGTAGTTTTGACCCAGAAAGTGGGGAGTAGGTGTAGATATTGCACATGTAGGGAGTATAGAGGAATATGATAGATGATTTTCTAAGCACAGACCTATTCCTCTGATAGATCCAAATGTGGTAGTACTGAGAGTGTGGATGCCAAGGGATGAGAGCACCGAGGAGGAGGATGAGGATGAGAAGGGTGATGAGGAGGATTTAGATGATGAGGAGGATGAGGACAAGTAAGATGATGAGGAGGATGATGCTTATAGGGATCTTAGGTGATATACTGATGCAGATGGATGAGGACAAGGATGATCCGCCACATGAGGATGACATACAGGGTCCTGATGACAGGTTTGAGGATCAGAGATAGTGCATTGCAGAGCTTACAAGCCAGATAGATTGATTGACACTTGAGAGATACACTGATAGAGCTGCATGGGATATATAGTGAGGATCACTTGCAGCACAGGTGGGTAGGTTAATAGTAGAGAGGGATGCAGCTATGGCTAGAGCACGGAGGGCTAAAGAGGAGTCACACAAGTTCATCAGTGCCATCAAAGATGTAGGTGTGCATGAGATTGCAGGGATGCTAGGATATTCTCAGGAGGAGAAGAGATACTGGTAGGACATGTGTGAGAGAGATGTGCCATGAGATCAGTGGGAACTAAGTTACAGGGTGTCATCTTATAGATCACATTCTCATAGGACACAGAGTAGCAGGGGAGTGATAGGACCAATGGGGCCACCAAGATTACAACAGAGAGGGCATCAGACAACGGGAACCTCATCTTTGAGATAGGATAGGGATCAGGAGGACCGAGAGAGAAGGGGTTGATAGGGGGTTCTCTCTAGTAGAGGGACACTTTTGATATACATGTTATAGATTATGAGCCTGCGAGCCTTAGTGTATACAGACACCTTTATTTTTGTACTCTGATACGTTTTGAGACATATATATATGATATCCAGCTACTTTAGGATTCACAGGATGGATGCTTATGTATATGATTTACTTTCTTGTTATATGATGATGCTTATATATTGCAATGTATGTCCTTTGTTATGCAATATAGATATGTTATGGATGCAAGCATTGTTTTTGTCTTTTTGCTTTTTTGAAATGTATGAATGCAAAACGTAAATGTATATTTGGAGTTTTTTCCTCATTTATGAATAAATACAAAATGCACATATTTTTGTTATTTTTTCTTGTTATAAATACATGTATGTTGGATGTACCTATTTTTGATATACCAGATTACTAGACCAAGGTGACTGTGAGGACTGATTGAAGAATTGTTAATAGAAAGTGGAGATTAGATGAAGAAATGTTAGTAGAAAGATGTTGGATTTCAAAAGTGCAATTTTGTTATAAGAGCTTATTTTGATATTGCAAAAGTGGATGTGAAGCATTGTGGCACAAAATCTAGAGCAAGAAAAGTCATCCTTTTGCATAAAAAAACATGATGCAGACAGAGGATGATCTTCTATGTCTTGAAACATGTAGCAGACATGCCCCAGAATTTCATGAGATCATCCAATAGGTAGAAAAATAAAGCAAAAGCTGGTCATGGACCATCCTGGCTACTCTCATAAGTTTAGATAATATCATTGAGTAGCATAGGAACATGATCAAATAAAAAGAAAATCAATAAAAGATAAAACACTCACTAAAATAATGTGAGCCAAAATCCATTATGATCTTTTGTAACTTGCATTAAATATTCATTGATTGATAGCTTAGATTGCAAATTGACTAATTTGATAATTAATTAATAAATTGGACAGATTGATAGCAAAGGTTGAAAGATCGCAAAGAACCAACCAAATTGAATGTTGAGTCACAATGATCCAAATTTTTTTGGTGAGAACATGATTTTGTTAAGCACGGAATGATGAATCTATCACTGATGTCTGCAAACATGATGTTCAATTCGAAAAAAGATCACAAGTATGTACAAATTTATTGCAAATTTTTGAAGAGATTTTGCAATTTTTAGGATTTTTTGATATATTTGAATGTTTTTGTGATGATCTTTTTTCAGGACATTTTATGATTTTTAGGATTTTTTTAGCATCGTATTTGAATTTTTAGGGTCTTTTTCTAAGATTGTATTTGATTTTAGCACTTTTTTCAAGACATTATTTGATTTTTAGCAATTTTTTCAGGACATTATGATATTAACAATTTGTTATCTCCAATCTGATAGTTGAGGAATCTCATGGATAAACCACATTCAAGGTCTTTTCCAAAGTTCAAATTCAAATTCAAAGATGCTCAGTGCCAGGAATCTACCTCGAAATAGAAGAGAGACTATGTATAGAGGCCAAAGAGACAGACAGACTAGTTGTGCCAAGGGTAAGACAAGGAGATCAACTAGTTACAGACCATAAAGCAGCACTAGGGTCGATGCAAAGTGAAAGATGTGATGTATGTCATAGGGATAGCTTCCACCCATTTGGTAAAGTACTCAGTGGTTGTGATGATATACTTGTGGCTATCAGAAGATAGGGGTGTAATCTTTCATACAAGATCAAATGCCCATTGAGAAAAGGGCCATGGATAAACCACTAGTTGTAGATCATGTGCTAGAGCATGAATCAAATTGCCATGAATCTGGAATTTGTAACATTTCTTAGCAAATTTATGTACATATTTCTCCATGTTGGGCCAATAATATCATGCTCTGACCAACTTCTTAGCAAGACTTAAACCATTGAAATATCCTCCACAAATAACATCATGGACCTCATGTAAAGCAGTGTCAGCCTCTTGTGAATCAAGGCATCTGAGGAGGGTTTGGTCATAGGCTCTCCTATAGAGGGTATCACTGACAATGACATAACGGGAGGCTTGACAGGTAAGAGCTTGGTGTTTGTTCTGGGATAAGGTAGGGAGTGAGATCTGGGCATGTAGGTAATCATAAACATCTTGGTATTAAGGGGAATCGAGACCAAGAATATCACATATGAGCTCAGATTGCAGAATGTTAAATGCAGGAAGCAACAGCTGCTCAATGAGAAATTCACATATCTCTTCATTATTTGGCATGTCAATCATAGATGAAATAGTGGCCATGGAACCTACCTATTTGTTATGTACCTGAGGGAGTTGGCAAAAACTTATTGTTACAAATTTCTCCTTGAGAAAGTTAGCCAATTGTTTGTAAGGTACCAAATTTTCATCTTTGGATTCATAGTCATCAGTGACCTGTCAGATGACTAATTGAGAATCACCATACACTTTGAGGTGCTATATTTTCTATTGAATAGAAAGTTTGAGTCCAGTGACTAGTGCTTCATAATCGGCAATGTTGTTGGTGCATGCAAATGCAATTCTGTAAGATTTTGGTATGGCATCGCCTTGTAGGGTGACAAACATGATGCCTGTCCCTGATCCATACCTAGTGTGTGATCCATAAAAATAGATTTGTCATTTTTTAGAGTCAGTGAATTAAAAATTGGACTCATCTGGAAATTTTGAAAGCAATGGATGATCATCTGGAACTGGTGCTTCTACAAGCTGATCTGCTATCACTTGGCCTTTTATTTATTTTCTATCTACATACTCTATATCAAACTCACTCATGAGCATGACCCATTTGGCTAGGTGACCCGTGAGAGATGTTTTTCCTATTAGATACTTCAATGGATCAATCTGGGACATGAGCATGGTTTTTTGGTGTAGCATGTAATGTCTTAACTTCTTTGTTGCAAAAACCACAACAAGACAGGCTTGTTCAATGAGTGAGTAGTTCAATTCATATCCAATCAGTGTTCTACTGATGTAATAAATGGCTCTTTCTCTTCCTTGTTCATCATGTTGTGCAAGAAGAGAACCTAATGCGGCCTCTATAGTAGAAATGTACAAGATGAATGGCTTTCCTGGAATGGGAGGCATCAATATTGGAGGATGCAATAGCTAATCTTTCAATTGTTGGAATGAGTGCTCACATTTTTCATTCCAATGAAAAGTCACACCTTTATGCAGCAGATTTTGAAATGACTAGCATTTATCTATGAGTTGTGCAATGAACCGGCTGATAGACTGTAGTTTCCCTTGTAGACTTCTTAGCTTCCTTAGAGTGTTTGGCAGAGGCTTTTCTAAAATGGATTAGACCTTTGTAGGATCCACTTCAATACCTCATTGAGAGATGATATAGCCTAGGAGTTTTTTAGAAACAACTCCAAAAACATACTTTTTGGGATTTAAGCGAAGCTTATATCCTTCCATTCTTTCAAAGATTTTGGCCAGAATACTCAAATGATCTTTCCTGGTTGTATATTTGCAGAAGAGGTCATCAACATAATATTTCATCAAGATGTGCATGAAGTCATGGAAGATTGTGGTCATTTCCCATTGATAAGTTGCTCTGATGTTCTTGAGGCCAAAGGGCATGACATTCCAATAATAGTTTCCCCAAGGACATGTGAAAGTTGTCTTGGGTTGATCTTCAGGATAAATCCAAATTTGGTTGTAACTAGAGAATCCATCCATCATTGATAACATCTCGTATCCTACAGTCATGTCGATAATGATGTCAATGTTGGGAAGAGGAAAATCATCTTTAGGGCATGCCTTAATTAGATCACAGAAATTAGTTTGATAAAACCAACATCCAATAGCTTCTTCAATTCTACTTTTACCAGTAGAGCTATTTGAGGATGCATTTTTCTTAGCTTCTATTTGACTGGCTTCACACCTAGCCTCAGAGGGAGGTGGTTAAGAACTAACTCAAGATCCAGGCCAGGCATGTCAGCATAGGACCAAGAAAAATTAATCTAGCGCTCAAGGAAGAATCTGACAAATTTGTCCTTCTCTTCTAGTGAGAGTGATGCTACAAAGTGTATGATCTTGGGGTTGTTTGGTGTTCCCAAGTTGATTTCCTTGGTCATTTCAATGAGAAATTTTGAATTCTCCTTTGGAGGGGGTATGTCCAATCTTCTATCCTTAGGTGCCTTAAAGATGTTTTCACTCTCAGATACGTCCTTTATTTTTACTTTTGCATGGTCAACTGGCGCCTTTCAGTTTTCACTAAAGGACCTATTCTTTTTTATTTTTTTCTTTTTTGATTTTATCATTTTCAATTTTACGACTGGAAGATGGATTTGACTCCCCAAAATATGTTGTAGCAACAAGTTCAATGGATAATCCTACTTTTTGGTCGCCAGATGACATGCCCTCTCAGAGCTCAAATAATTCTACTATTTCTTCATCATTTTTGAATCAATCTAAGCGTAGTGATCCTTTCTCGTCCCAATCAATAAGTTCAGGGTAGACTAGGGGGATGTCATCATCAGTAGTGTAGATGTTATTGAGGCCAGAGGTAAAGGCAAAGATGTAAATTTTAGTGTCTTTAGAGTTAGAGACTTCATGCACTAAAGGTTTAGGACTGGGATCCCACAAAATTCTAGCCCAGGGATTAGGACAGGTTATTGGAGGAGGTATTGTGTTAACATATTTGTCTTTGATAGGTGGTTCATCAGCTTCAGGGAAGACACAGTCAAGCTCATAAGAACTAGAGGAATAGGATGTCCATTCCCAGTCATTAGAATTGGTAGTGTTAGAGTGGGGAACCTCTGATGCCTTGTCATCATTTGAAACTTCCATGTTTTTACATGAGGCCATTTTGGTATTCGAAGAGCCAATTCATAATAGTTTAAATATACTGCCCAAATGAGGAGGATGACCTTTTGTAGCAATAGGTTCAACAATCCCTTTCTTGTGTACCCCAAGACCACTGTGGCCATCATATCCTTTTTTTTACATGAGTGTGAACCCAGGCCCGTATCTTTCAACAGTTATCTCGATGGGCTCCTGTCCTTGTTTTTGTTTGTCTTGGAAAATCTAGCTGGATGCATTGTCATATACATGTTCCTCGTGTAAACCTCCCCACCTAGTGAATTTAGGTAAGGGCATAACCTTCATGGTGGTCTTGGGTGGTTGTTTTTGCAATAACTTTGGTTTTCCATAAGACTTCGAGGAGAGAGGGATCTTCCCAATATGAAAGGCTTGTGCCATGGTATACTCTCCACACCCTTTATCTTCAATATTCATCTTTCCTTTGACCATTTTTGCAAGGGTGGCTGCATCAATATAGTTGGAGGAATTGGATGGGGTAGATTTTCTATTGGTAGGAACCTATTGGGAGGGCCCTTCTTTCAGATTAGCATAGAATTGGAAAGGGTTAGGATCACTTGGGATAGTAATCTCAGCTCCATTGTGAAAAAAAATTAGACATTGATGATACATGGAGGTAACAGCCTTCATGGCATGGATCCATGGGCATCCTAAGATCATGTTGTAGGTAAAGTCTAGATCCAGGACTTGTAGCAATGTGTTTTAAACAACCAGACCAATTCTGATGGGCAGTATGATGACTCCTTTGGAAGGACGTTCAACGTTATCATATGCCATTATGGTGATTCTCCTAGAGGGATCAATATCACTCTCATTATATCCAAGATCAAGGATGACCTTTAAGGTGCAGATGTTAATTCCTGCTCCACTCTCTATCATGACTCACCAAATTTTGTTATTATGGACAAAAATTTCAAGATGGAGAGGGTCATTATGGCCAATTCATCCATGTGGAACATCATCTTTGGAAAATGTGACATGCTAGGACACTGAGAAGTGCCCCATCATGGCCTAAAACTAGTTAGTGTCAATGTTGGTCAGAACAGTGGACTCTTTCAAAGATTTGTCAAGGACTTCCTTGTGCTAGGGGCACATGCGCAGTAGACCAAGGATTTATATCAAGATAGGGGTCTTACCAATCTGGTTGACAAGGTTGTAATCTAAAGGTATCTTGGGTTTAGATGGTGTGCCAAGCACAATAATTTTGGTACGACAGGTAGTGACTGCGCATTGCAGGTTACTATCCTGGAAGGTCAAACTGGACACATGTGAATCGACCTCAAAGAAGCAATTGATGGTCTAGTCATGGCCGGTCTGAGTATAATTGAAATTGTTATTGGAATTTGAATTTGATGTAGAGGAATTTCCCTTTTCATGATCCACCAAAGGGTTTGTGAAAATAGTATGGTCATTATTGGAAGATCCCGTCGTGGGTTCAACTTCAATCACACCTTGATCAATAAGGTCTTGGACTTTATGTTTTAATTGATAGTAGGAATTGGTTTTGTGTCCCTTTGTCTAATGATAATCGCAATATTTATTGTCATCCCACCAAGGGGGTTTAAATTCTTGGGGATCATGGATCTCAGGTAATTAAATATATATTTTTTCCAATAACTATTGCAACACCGAGTTAAGAGGTTCACCCAATGGTGTGAATTGTCATTGTCATCCATCTCTATTTCTTGGTGGTCGACGCTGCCAATTTTTTTGTGTGGTATCATTCATTTGTACTTGAGGTTGTGTTGGAGCTAGCACTAGAGGCAGTGCTTGAGTCATTGTTTGCATATTTGTAATAGTAGTTCCTTTGAGACTCACTTTCTGTTGTGTCACGTTGATTGTCTATGCATCAACAACACCATCATTTGTGACATTTTTATTCTGAGACCAAAATTTTGTCTTTTCACTTGAAGTGCTCACATTCTGATTGTCCTTGTTTATTTTTAGCACTTCTTTCTCAATAAGAGTGTCTTAAATGCCAATTCCTTTTGTCATGAGCTTTTGAATTGTGCTTGGGCATTTGATTTTGAGCTCATAAATCATTTCAAGTACTAGATTTTGAATAAATAATCATATTTTTTGTTCTTTTGGCACATCAAAAGGGCATTGACTAACCAAATTCCTCCATTGTAATAGGAATCTCATAAATGATTCTCCAACCTTTTGTTTGATTGTGCACAAGTCAGTTAGCATAACCTCACTTGATATGTTGAACACAAAGTGAGAGATGAATTTATCATCCAGTTCTTTCCATGAGCTGATATTGCCAGGTAACTTGGAGTACCATTCCATGGCTTGACCTCCAAGGCTTCAATGGAAGAGTCACATGAGGTATGTGTAATCATTGTGAACCTCAATGCAAGAAGTATAAAATTCCAAAATGTGATCGATTGGATTACCTTTTCCTTTGTACTTTTCAAATTTGGGTACTTCAAAATTATTTGGAAAAGGAGGCATGTAAATGCTTGAATCAAATGGATTAGGAAATAGGTCTCATTCTGTATAGATTGTCTTCTTGTCCTTGAATTATAGATCATTCAGTTGTTTCTTCAAGCATTGTGTTGGTTATATTCCAGGTTTTGCTACTTTGCCCTAAAGTTTTGTTGCCTTCATGCCAATTTATATCCCAAGTTAGAAAGTATGTCCCATTTTTGTAATACCCCTATGAAATTTCTGTGTTGTTAGGTCAAAATTCACATGAATAGTGCAAAAACCAAAAACCCTAAGCTCTATTCTAAGTCAAAATGCAAAAAATCCCTAAAACGGGAATCGAGTTCCTAATTTTGCATTACCTTTTTGACAAACTTAAGTCATGTGCCTTTTATAATGGTCACCCAGTCACTTGATCCAAGGATTATATTCCTTTTGGTTAGGAGACTTGGTGATTAACTGTTGTCAGGATGTCTCTTGAAGAAACAAAATATTCCTTATTTGTTACGAGATTTGGCAGAACTTTTCAGTCGTGAAGTCTCCCAATGCAGAAACATGTCATCAAGCATTACTTAAGCAAATAGTTAAGTCATGGTATCATGCAAAGAAGCTAGCAGTTAGTAAATTTTTATGAGACTTAGTGATTTCTTCAGTCGTGTAGTCTCCAAATAAGATAACAGTTAAGTGAAAGATGTTGAGACTTCACGACAAACTGCAAGGTGTTTAGAATATATGAAAGTTGGGTTGTCGATGGATTAAGATGCTAAGTCAGTGTTTAACCAGTGATTCAGAGACAAACAGTTAGAAGAGACACATGTCCACAATGAGTAGAATGAAGTTTAGTCACGTGGTCTCCCAAAACAAAAAGGTCATCTGGCAATTAAGAGATTAAAGGTATAAAGTTATGTATTGTCACATAGTCTCCAAATGTTTTAAGGCCTTTTAAATATACTTAGCAACTTAGCATGACCATCAGATGTTAAGTGTAATAAGATCAACGGTAGTCAATAAGTCTCCATCAGATTTACATGATAAGAAAAAGTGCCCACGACAATGAGATAACCTTTAGTCACATAGTCTCTAAATTAAAATCAAAAGGTAAAGGTTGTCACGTAGTCTTTGAAAGAAACATTAAGCAGCATTTTTAATTAGTGATTGGGTGACTAAGGTTAGTCATGGGGTCTCATAAATGGGAAATAAACACTTAGTGACTAGGCAATAACAGTTAAAGGTGAAGATAAAGGCTAGTCGCGGGGTCTCCAAATAAACTCTAAGTTAAGCATTTCATCTAGCAATTTTGATTTATGTAGTCACGTGATCGACAGAACTTAACTGTGGTTAGCCAAGAAAAGAAAATCACACAGTCACTAGATCTCTAGGAGAATTAAGGGTTAAGCGATTTGGTCAGTGATGAGGAGATACGGCATAGTCGCATGGTCACTAAATATGAAAAACTATAAAAGGTGGCAGTTATTGATATGACAACGTGGAGATTCAGTGACCAATGAAAATCTAGGAAATTAATTGTTGTATGAAAAGGAGTAGCTGAGATGTCTGACAAAGAACCAATCATATGAAGACATGTCATTCTGTTTGAATTTTATAAGGGTTTTTCTAAAGACACACTCATATGAATTTGATTTCCTGTCACAGTCATGAGCTACGGCTAGGATTTCAATCAATTCCACAACATGTTAACTTGAAAGCAAAATTGATTGTTTTTCCAATGATGAGCTATGTACTTAGAAGAGTTTCCATAAAGAGTTGATTGTAGGTTCATTTTCACTTATCTTGCATCCAAAATTGTAGAGCGAAGAAGTGCTAGGTCTTTTTTGTTCAGAAGGTAGAAATTGATCATTTGCAGAGTAATTTTCTGGTTATCAAGTTTCCTAAATTGTTAAGCAGTGATCAGAAGAGAGCAGTGAGTTCTAAGAGGAGATTTGTTTCAATATCGGTAAAGAAAGGTTTGAAATAGAGAAAGATGAGTAAGGCCATTAGTGTGGCTTCGACCAGTGGAAGGAGTGATGAAGTAGGTGATGATGCAAAAGGGAAAAGGAATTACTCTGATGAGTTCTTAAAGCTATTGTCAGGGTCCACACAGAACAAGAGGGCAAATGCAAATTTATTAGTGGATGACTACTGTGAGATTAGAGATGCTCACACTCTAGGGTCAACAAGTTTTTCTCTTTATAATTACTTCTATAATAATTTTTATAAAGCTATCCCAGTGTCAAACCCTTGGACTAGTGGCCTTGCTAGGTTAATTATTCCTGATGTTTTTATAGACGTAGATTTGTTTCTAGGTCTTGCTAGCCACTATGATGCCCTGTCTAAGAAAATAAAGAAGAATGATGGAACTGCCCTATTAATTTTGAATAGGAATTCATTTATGCAAGCCTTTATCTTATACAGTACCATGTCTACCAAGGTAAATCTTACTAGGCAAGAGGAAAGGTATAGGTTACAACCTGGTGCTACTAGAACCCTATTGCAGAAGCATATGCTTAAGGAGGTTAAGAATCATCTTACTCCTATACCTGGGACTGAACCCTACTTCTTTAAAGACTTGCATTTTTATATCAAGTATATTGCCTATGTCTTGTGTAGAGTTTTAGGGATAGATGGAGGGGCAGAGAAGATAAATGTTGGAGTCCTGATGACGGTGTTAGACTTACAAGATGTGCATTCTAGCACCAATTATGATTATATACAATACATTATTGAAAAAATACATGAAGGATTTGTAGCTACGTAGAAGAAGATGAAGGACCCAAAGGAGAAGGAGCCTAGTTTCTTCCATTATTCCATCTTGATGCATTTGTTATTGCAATTTAACTTTGGGATTATGGATGTGAATAACTTGAATCCTCAAAGGATTTTCCAGGACCGGCCTAATCCTATTCAGTTTTGGGTTAGGATATGGAATTATACATCCAAGGATTGTGATTTCTATGGATTTTAAAATTGGATTGTATATCCATTAATTCAGAGCATGGGTATCAGTAAAACTAGGCTCCCAATAAAGGCCCTGCAATTGTTAAGGCCTTGTGAGTATGTGGACAAGTGAGAGGGTGATCACAACTGGGGTGATTTCTTCTTGGAAGAGAATTTTACCATGATTATGGTATATAGATGCACACATCCACCTCATGTCCTACCCTATCATGTACCATCTAGACTCACTACCATGGAACTCATTTGGCAACTATTGTTGATAGATAATGAACATTTTGTACCACACAGGAAGGGAACTTTAACCCCTAGACAGTTTAAGATCTTTAACTTTACTATTGGCAAGGGTGCCATTGATTCAGTAAGTAAATGGTTAGAGAATTGCAAGATGAGGGAAACATCATACAGGTATATTGATCCTAAGGGATTCATGGTAGGAGTTAGGAAACTTTTGACTCCTACCATCCCTAATGCAAATGTGCATAGTTTCTGTGTAGAAGAGGATGTAAAAAGAAATCTTCTTGATGAAGATGAGATCAGAACAAGAAGGGAGAGGATTCAGGAGTTGCTAAATCTAGAGAAGCAAATAAAGAGAATTGGGTTTTCTTTTGGAGGCTTTTACCATGATTTGCCTTGTTTTGACAAGATTAAGGCTATGATTGATAATTTTTATATACTCTGTGAACAATTGGATAATGTTTTGGATAAAAAAGGAGTAAAGGAGCCTGAATATTCAGACTCTGAATATGAAAGTAATAGAGATAGTGATTATACCCGCCCATCTCATTTGGATCAGCCTCAATAGGATATTGTAGAGGCAACACAGGAACAAGGAGAATAGGGTCACATCATTGACCTAACTGAGGTGTCACAGCTAGATGATGTAGAAGAGCCTGCTACAAAGAGGCAAAAAGTTGATCATGGTCAAACTTCTTCTATCAGGTGAGAGAAGAAAGGTGATAGAATAAGTGACCTCATTCCTGGAAATAGATTATATGATCATAATTTAAGGAAGATAATCAGACAGGGGAAGAGACAGCAACAGGATGAGGAGGAAAATATAGAGTTGCCTCTTAAGGCATGTATTAATGAGATATTATTGCATCAACAAAAATTTCTGAGTGATGACAATTTAATCAAGACTGATGAATTCAAAGATTTTTTGAGATGGCACAAGAAAGAGCAGATAAGGGCTCAGTTGAAGGTAGATGGGGAGGAAACAATCACAAATGAAGCTTTGTTATCTCTACAAGCCTATGACCATGATAGTGAGGATGTCTCTCCAAAAGAGGCAAGAAAAATGGTTTTAAACAGTGGCATTTTGCTTGCTGAGGGCTGGGACTTGGCCTCAGCTTTCATCATTGACCAAATCAGAAAGTAGCCAGACCTTAAATTAGCAAGTGAGGTTTAGATGGCTGACATGATAAAGGGATTTGGATATAGTCCAAAGTCACAAGCTTTCGCCATGTGGAGCCTATGTCCCAAAGACCAAAAACCTTAATTAGTGAACATTCAAGAGAATATGGTGGGGAACCAAATGGTCTGGACTGTACAGAATAATGGAGATTTGGAAATTTCTTAGATCATGACTCATTGGGCTCACTTAAATGAAGACAAAACAAAACAATTTTCTGAGAAGTGTAGCATTCTAATTGAGGAAACCAATGCCCTAGCCAAAGATAGGGAATTGTGCCACATAAAGATACACCAACAAAACTAGGTAATTACTGAATTGATGAAGCAACTAGAAGAGAAACTTGAGGTGGTTTATGTGCCTTCAGAACAATCTTTACAAATAGAGGAGAAAGAAAAATTAGAGGAAATAGCTGAGAAAGAAGATGTGGGCAATTATAAGAATGAGATAGCCCTAAATGCATTTAAATGCATTTTGCAACATAGGATTGATATTCTCAAAGACAAAATAGATGTCATCCTAAATGCCTACAATAAACTGCCCACCTTACACATAGAAGTGATAGGGTATATTTCCATATTGAACCCTTATTTTGTTAATTGGTCTCCTAGGGTTCAATTGTTTGAAAAGCTTGCTTATTTGCAGCCCCATAGATCATATTTACCTGAGGTTGTAACTGAGGTTGAAGATGAAATCAAAAAGGTTAATATAGCCTTGTCATTCTTTAAAGGTAATTTTAATCAGGTAGAGGCTAAGTTAAGCCTATTTTCTCTGAATTTTAATAGATTTGTTCCTCCTTTCAAAGGAGAAGATGATCAAGTTAAGGATTTAGAGGCTTGGAGAAGTGAATTTGATAGTAGAATGCCCAGTAGTGAGGCATTCATTTTAGGATCATATTTGGATTTGGAAGGTTTCAATAGGATTTTGGATGAAGCTTTCAAAGCAGAAACTGACATGAACAAATTCTTAATGGATGTTAAAAGCATCACAGATGTCAGATGGGAAAGGAAGAAGGTGTAGGTGAAGAATACACAAGGCTTTAATTGGCCAAAAGAGGATGAAGTGACAACCTGGGACCTAATGACTAAGCCCAAGAAAAAGAAGCCTGTGGTGGAGGAGGAAATCCTAGACAAAGAATGAAGGGGAAAACTTGGTGTCTGACCATTGAGCACAGGGAGGTTAGTTATTACTAAGGATAAGTGTAAGTTAGCCTATAATGGCGGCCACTTAAACCTTGATATAAATATCAGAAGCTATCCTGAATACTATTAGACAAAGGTGCCAGATTCCAAAAAAGGACAAAGAGTATCACATTTCATCCCCTATTTTTGTCTTTCCACCACTTCTACTTCTCCTTCTTTGTCTTTTTTGTACTTCTATGGTTAGGTTCCTTAAACCATCCAAAGCTTGTTGCATCCTAAAATTAAGGATTCCAAGATGGTTAAGGGCCTATAAATAGATCAAAATTGTAAAATCAAAAGGAGAGATGAAATATATTGATAATCAGACTTTCTAGATTTGTTTTTGTGCCTAAAAGCTTTTAAGCTTTTCATGTACTAAAGAAGGACCATATCAATAAAATACAGTGCAATTTTACTCTATTTTTATTTTTGTATCTTTATTTGTTGTGTATGCTCTTCTATGTTTTAATTTGTAAGGCAATTTTAAGCATTTTGGCTATAAGGTAGCTATCTAATTACTTACAAGTTTCTTTCAAGGAAAGAACTAAGTTTTGTGAGTAGTTTCAGGGAGCATAACAATAGTTAAGGATTTGATACAATATTATCGAGGTGACAAGATAATTTGTAAGGCATTTTATCTAAATTACATGTAAGGTGTAAGGTAGCTTACAGTATTTTGTTTTTGTGTATTTCTGTGAACTTCAAAATTATTGACTCTATAAGCCCAAAGGATAGGCACTGGTTTAGGATTTGGTAAGGTAATCTGTCATCATCCAAATATTCAAATACTATTCAAATCAATAATTTTACATAATATTTTGTGTTGAATCAATTGTACTTCTAGCAGTTACAATTGAAGTTTGTTGATTTCTTAAAGAGTAAATCAATAGGTTATTCCTCCTAGATTCATAAGAATTGCAAAAGGAAAGAAAGATGAAATTCCCTATTATGTTGTTGTCTGCTATCACTAAGATATTGATTTGTATTATCAAGCTTGTTCTTAGAATAGTCATAGTTATTTTCCTTGTTATATACATGTCCATCTAAAATAGAGCATTCAGTACATAAGTAAAATCCACTCTAAGGATATTGTTAAGTCAGTAATCAGTTATAGGTAAGACCTGCCTGAGTCAGTGGATCTCAAAAAAGAAGGAGGTGATAATAGGTATCCCCAGTGTTATCAAAATACCTCACTAATTAGTGTTTTCTCTTGCTTGAGTCAGAGTATCAAAAGCATTGGGAGTCATAGAGTTGTTCAAGTATTCAAGCATCTTTAGAGGCCCTGGAAGAAAAAACCCTAACACGTTGGATTTCTTGAATCATGTCTGCATTCTACAAAGACTTCACAGCTTTTCCATGTGTATCAAAATGATTTGTATGCTTAGAAGTGATTTAAATTTGACTATATTCTGAGGCCCAATTTGATTCTGACGATTCATACGAGATGTCATGGATTGGCGCCATTTGTTTTCTGGCATGTTTTTGAGGATCTTCTACATGTTTCTGATTTATTGGTGGAAGATTATATTGTTGGTCTTGTGTCACATAGTATGGTTGACAAACTTGTTGTTGATATCTTGGTACATACTATTGTTGTTGAGTTTGCACCACATGTTGTTGTTGTTGTGACACATTTTGTTGTTGTGCAACATATGGTTGTCACTGTGGAATGTATTAATGTATTGTTATTGAACATGTTGTTGTTGTTGTTGTTGTTGTTGTTGAACATGTTTTTGTCTCTTTCATTGAGCATACTATTGTTGTAGAGCATGTTGTTGTTGTTGTACATACTGTTGTTGTAAAGCATGTTGTTGTTTCTGTTGAGCATATTTTTGTTGTAGAGCGTGTTGTTGTTATTGTACATATTGGTGGATATGTTGTTGTTGTTGTTATTGCGGGTGCACTTGTTGCACCTTTGGACCTTGCACATGCTATGTGACAGGATGATATTCTTGACCCACCTGCATTGTTGGTTATTGCATGTTATGATCTTGTTGAAATCCAAGTGGTGCAAGTATACCATCAAGATTTGTAGTATTACATTTTGATGGTTGTTCTTGAGACATCATGTTAACTTGTGCTGCAAATAGTTGCTGCACTAGTTGTGCTACATCTAGAGGTGGTGCTTATTGAGCTGCTTGGGCTTGTTGCACTTGTTATGTTACATGTGCTTGTTGATTCACCTTAGGTAGAATTGGTGTGATATCAATGAGACTCTTCTTCTTTTGATCTTGAAACTAGCTTGGTATTGTTGGAAACAATTGTTTAATTGTGTATTGTCCTTGATGTTACACAAATGTCATATCAGTCATTAGACAGAGTCTACCGAGTTCAGAATGTCATATCAGTCATTAGACAGAGTCTACCGAGTTTA
>MU226986.1:5760618-5770999 GCA_018584345.1 Thuja plicata
CATTTTGTAAATCCTCTAACAAGGTGGAAATTCAGTTGAATTGTTCTAAAGACCTCTCACAAGGCCACTCCTCACAGGGTGTTTAAATCCTCTAACAGGGTCACACCTAACAGTGTGTTTTGTAACCTTTAACACGGTTGGCTCCTAACAGGGCTCACTTCAGAAGAGTGAAAATCAGTAACTAGTTACATTGGTGGTTTTCCCAAATTGGGTTTCCACGTTATATCTGGTGTTACTTGTGTCACTTGTGTTCATGTTATTTGTTTTATGCATGTTTAATGAACAATGAAAGGTTAATTTACCGAGTAACAGTAATATATATTGAAGACATCTAAGGGACTTCTGGATATATTTTTTGTGGTAACTGATTCACCCCTCCCCTCTCAGTTACTCCATCCATATTTCCAACAGGTATAGTCATAGTAGTCACATGAGATACATCAAATGTGGGTACCCTTGGTGGTTCATTGAATGGTCCTTTCGACGTTGTTGCATTTGAATTACTTCCTAGGACTTTTGTATGTGTTACGAAAGGAGGACCACTTGGATGTGGTTCTTCAAAAGGGGGTACATCTAGCATTCCCCAAGGAAATGCGAATGTTTCATTTGATCCTTTGGGAAAGAAATTCTTAAAATCAATCTTCCGTGTTATTTGAGGACCTTTCTTGGGGACCTTAGTAGCATCCACTGTCTCTGAAGGAGGGAGTTTTATCTCTTCAAATAAAGGATTATGCAATGGTATATACTATTCCTTTGGAGGAGTATCAATAGTTAAATCATTTCATTGTCTTTTTTGTTTTGCCACCATAGTTGACTCATCGAAGGGTTGTTCTCTCTTTTCTCTATCCCAAACCACTAAGGCTTGGTTCTCTTCCAAAGTAGATTGTGGGGGATTTTGATATTCCAAGAATAATTAAGAATTTTTCCTTCATATTGCTTTGATATATCGTCTTGGATCTTGAGTCATGAGATACGTTAATGTCTACTTAATTTTTTAGTTTTTAATGGCTTCGTCAATCTCCTCTTTAGGTAAATCTTTGAAGGAAGAAAATGTTTCATGTAAGTCTCTAGAATCCAAAAAGGGACTTGAGGCATTTCCAGGATCTTGATTATCTTGTGGTGGTGGAGGAGGTTGATAAGATCCAAAATCTATGTTTTGTATAGGTTTTTCTTGCAGATAATTGGGTTGGACTTGATTGATTTGACAAGTTTGTTGGTATTCCTCCTTAGGTGTAGGGTGGATACTACCTTGGCCAGGTGGCATAGGTATAAAAATTGGTTCAAAGGTTGGGGGTCCCCACTAAATAGTTCCAAATTTTGGGGAAGTATTTGAAGGATATCCCATGTTGCATAGATCATTGCTTGTAGTTGTACTAGGGATCATCTATGTAGTGATAGGTATCTGAGGAAATGTGACATGTCTTGGGTCATGAATTGTTTGATTCTCTTCTTCTAATGGTTGCATATTGATTAGGTCAGTTTGATTTTGATATGCAACACCTTTTATAGGATCAAAAGGTAATTGTGATTATGGTTGTGATGTAAACATAGATATATAAGGATCTTGTTTCCTTTTGGATGCTTGAGATCTTGTGAAAAATTGCATGATTACTATATGCAAATGCAAGATTTTTTGGAATTTTTGGATTTTTGGAAATGCAAACTTTGAAATGCAACTTTTGAAATACAAGGAGCTTATGAAAAATGCAACCTAAGGTTTATGCAACTATGTTTTGGGTTTTTTGGACTTTGACAATTAATCTTTGGAATGGAGACAAACCTAAGAGCGTAACCTCATGAGGTTGAATAAGAATCTTGACTTGAAAAAAAGGATTGAGGGACAAGGGAAAAGTTTGATAAAAAGGCTTAGGTCAAATCCATCATGACAAAGGTGGAATATGACCAATTGATAAGGGGAGGGGGGTTTGAAAAATTTGGGACAAAAGGGACCAAGTCAAGATCCTATTTTTAGCACCATAAAGAAATGCTCTATGATTTGGATAATTTCTAAAATTGTTTGCAAAGTTTTTAAAGAGGGTCTAAAATGACCTATGTATGCAAGAGGACTATGATTAGGACTTATGCAAAAGGGACTATGATGAGGATTGTAATGGGTTCTATAATGCAAGGGACCTTTTGAAATGCAAATGCAGGGAGATTAGGTCATGAATGTGCAATATGAAGGCTATCAAGCATCCCAAGAGGTTCCAAGTAACAATGTTAGGGTTCCATATGTTTACTCAAAGACAAGGTGTGTTTTGACCATTTGATTATTTTTGAAGATTGATTTTGAAAAAGTGTTCTTTAAGGAAAAGTGTTTTTAAGATGTTGTCATTTTTATTAAGGTTTGAAACACTCACACAAGACACATCATTGAGAATGGTCGTTGTAAAAGTGAACAAACACACCACTTCCTAAGGATAGAAAGGATAGTATCTATTGAATCCCCACTTGAACCTAAGTTCAGCCATGCTTACTAATAGTGGAAAACCTATAATCTTGGAGGCACGGGCTCCTCCTTACAGTGCACTCACTTCTCAGGTACTCCAAGCTTTAAGTCCCAAGGGTCATCACTTCCCAAGGAATTGTTGTCTCGACTAATAGCCGCAAAAGTATGGAGTGTCTTAATTGGTCTCTGACATTACTTTCCAATAGATAGGTGTTTGGATACTACAACATGGTATTTAATAAGGGCATCCATTCAGGTGGTTATACGTGTGGAAGATTAGCTCCATTATAGAGGCCTCCCAGCCTACAGAAGTTACATTCTATAGGTTTTAACGCACCATAATGGTACTAAGGGAGATCTTCCCAGTATAATGCACTCAACACCCATTCATTGTGAGATTAATCACAATGACATCTTTTCTATACCGGTTTGGATGGGCTTGGCTTTAGCCTATTACCGGTTGGGCATCCACTCTCATTGGCTCTACTAAAGCACTTGGGAGGTAGCCACACTAAAGGACTTGCATGGATTTATCTTACACCCAAGATCCACAAAGGTAAGGGGATAAGATAAATCCATACATTCCCTTGGGTTTACAAACTAAAAGAAACTTTCAGACACATGAATGAAATGATTCATTTTAAAGCACCAAGCTGAAGTGTTTTCTAACTACTAAAAACACACATGAGAGTTTTAGAAAACACAAGGTCTTCTAAAAATGTACTACATTGAAACCATTAGTAGTTTTTTTATGATTCATTATTCATCCCATGATTTCCAACATGCTACACAAATCATCAGTAACACAAAAATCTAGTATACTAAGTGCAGAAACAAGTTTAGGAATGTAGAAAATTAGAAATTTGTATGAAAAACATAAAGTTTACCATCTGCATAGGAATAGGCTACCACCTACATAGAAATAGGGTACCACCTATGTATAAATAGGCTACCACATGTGTATCTTCTGAACACCTATGCAGAACCTGCAACCAAGTGTGCAACAACTTATCAGAGGCATAAAAAGTGGTAAAAACATGCAAAATCAGAGGTTTTTTCCACATCTTAGCATGTAATACTATCAAAAACACAACTATGGTTAATTCATTATGACATTTAGGTTTGATTTGGAAATATTGAAGTGAATTTGAAACCCTAATTAGCTTGCATGTGCATCAAAATGATTTAGGAACACCTTAAAGAAGAAATTTGCATTTGATCCTAAACTAGTCCAAAGTTCATTTTAGTTACCCAAATTAGATGTTCATGTTCATTTTAGGTTCCTTATCAACTTATACAACTTGATATTGCACAATTTATTCCATTTTAACCCCTAATTAGGATAGATTGTAAATTTTATTGAAATTTGAAAAAGCTTGATTGCATGTAACCCTAAACTAGGTGAAGTTCATTTTAGGAGCCCAAATCAGATGTGAGAGTTCATTTTAGACTTGCAAATTGAAATGTTAGGTTCATTAACCAAATTAGGGTTCATCAACCAAGTTGGGGTTTATTTTCATAGTTTAGGATCCATTTAAACCTTTAATCAGATAAAAAGTAGAAGAGAAAGAATAAAATGTAGAAGTGCTTCCTAAACATGCAAATACCGATCCTAAACCCTAAACATAAATCCCATGTGACCAACTGTGTAGATAAGTATCCAACTAAGCAGCTCTAGTCTCCAAGTGCCCAGGTTTGGGTCCCAACTGTGTAGGACTGAACCACCTACGCAGAAATAGTGACCACCTACGCACAAATAGTGACCACCTACGTAGATTCAATGACCACCTGTGTAGCTTCAATGACCGCCTGTGCAGAACTCTTCTAGAACTTGCAAAAGATGCAAAAACACAAAAATTTATCAGTTAAGCATGTTTCACATCAGTTTCACCAAATGTAAGACCAAAAAAAGGCATAATAGCATATCTAGGAGATCACAAACCCTAGTCAATATGCTAACCTATCTAATCTATAATGAAAGCCATTCAAAACAAGAGTTCACAAACACAAAGCATAAAAACACTAATAACTCCCTTCAAATGTAGCTCCCATGCCCTCCTTTCTTCTCCATAATTAGATTTAATGTTTCTCTTTGAAAATAACACAATTGCACAAAGATTAAAAAAAAAAAGCCAAGTTTGCAAGTGAGAATACTAGGAGATAGTGATCTAACCTTGAAAGAGTGAAATGCCTCTCAATTTATAGAAAATGAGATTCAATTAGGTGAGATTGCACAAAATCTATGCAGAAATGAAGATATTGGTAGGTAAGATGTTAGGAAGCATGATATGGGGGAGAACAAATAAGGAGATATTGAGGATATTCATGAAGCACCTTAATAGGGATGTGAATCTCCATTAAGGGATGTGATAATTAGGTAAGATTAGGAATCATTAAATCAATTAATAATATCATATTCTCAATATTCCTCAAGAAATCAATAATTAGATTTATGAAATTATGAAATATCATAAATTGAAATTAGCCAATTAATTAATAAAAATTAATTAATTGTTGAAGACTTAGGGAAAATGGAATAAATAAAGTCTATTTATTTATTTAATTAGGACCTAGGGATAAACTATGGGTTATTCATCCAAAGGGGTAAATTAGTGAATTATTGATTGAATTGAAGGTGTTGATGTCAAATTAAAAGGATTTTGATGATATTGATAAGGATTAGGATCAATTTCAAGGGTTCTGGAATAGTTTAGGAAATTATGAGGCATCGATGAGCTTTGACAATGCGCCCCCGCATAATGATGTTTGGAAATTATTGAAAAGTGCCAATGAACTTTGATGGCATCATAGGATTGAAAGAGAAATGGGGAAACATTGATGATTTTGGACAATTTTCCCAAAATAATAATGATCAAAAATAGTATTGACAAACATGGACAACACTATTGAATTGATATTGATAGATTGATAATGATAACACCGATGAACTTTGACAATGTTATCAAATAGTTGATTAAGGGGATACGAAGCATTGATGAACTTGGAAAATGCTCCTGAAATAATGATAAGATTGATCAAATTGAAATAAGCTTTTGATCAGTTTGGAAATTGGGTTAATTAGGCATCAATGATCTTGGACAATGTCCTAGAATGGTTGGAATGATTCCAAACAATTCTGAAATTGGTTAGGAATAGAATAGAATGGGTTTGAATTGATTTAGGAAGCTTTGGAATGGTTTAGGATTGAATAGGATTAGTTTAGAATTGAATAGGATCAATTTAGGATCGAATAGGATCGGTTTAGGGTTGATCGGAATTGATTAGGAAAATGATCGATTTGATAAAGAGAGTAGAAATATTAGTAAATAATTGAACAATTTTGCAATATTCAATCATCAATGAAAGACACAATGTTTCCATATAATAAAGATCGTATGTTTAACATAGAGGAATAATTAGGTCACAAAGCAATGTTTCAATTGTAATGCTAAAAATGTTAAAACACATAGACTAGTAGTCTCGAACCATTTTTAGGTGTCTACACCCGCATTCTTTAGACCAAAAGGAATAATAGTGTAGAAAAAGGTTCCCCGTGGGGTGGTGAATGTTGTCTTATGTTGATAGTATTCAACAATGTGTATCTAATTATAGCCAGAGAAACTATCCATGAGAGATATCATCTCATGTCTAGTTGTAAGGTCTACCAACATGTCAACATTTGGAAATGGGAAAAAATCTTTTGGACATGTTTTGTTAAGGTCTCTAGAGTCCATTCATATTCTAATATCATTGGTTGTCTTGGATATAGGTACCATGTTGTAAATCCATTCAAAATAATCAATGGCACAAATGAATGTGGCCTCTAAGAGCTTCTCTAATTCTTCTTTGACCAATAAGGATACCTTTGGATGCATCTTTCTGAGCTTTTTTTTACAGGCTTAGCATTTGGATCTAATACAAGATGGTGAACTAATATTTTTGGGTCTAGCCCTAGCATATGTTCATAAGACCATGCAAAGTTCATGGAAAAATCCTTTATAAGTCCCTTTAATGCTAGTTGTTCTACCTCTGACAGTGATTTTTCTATATATGTGATGCGCTGACATTCCTCTGTTCCCAAATTCATGGGCATGGTTTATTCAATCAAGATGGATCTTTGTACTAATTGATAATAATTTATGAGAGGAAGAGGGGATTCCTCATCCTCTAGTACCTCAGAGATTTTTTTACCAGAAGATATGTCCTTTTTTTTACTTTTTTGGGATCAAGAAGTACCCTAGAGGGGTTTTCACTAGGAGATCAATTCTCTTCTTTTTTAATTTTGTGACTAAGGACTTCCCCTTCCCTAAATTATGCCTAGGGATATAGCTTATAGACATGTTTGGAATCATACCCCCAATTACCTTGTCTTTTTTTTCCCCCATGAATTCTAGGAGCACGTCCTCACTCTGAAATTTTTAATATGGGTGATGCTTGGTTGGTCCCAGTCTATGAGTTTGGGATGGATGAGTGGGAGGTCAATGAAGTTGAAAAAATATTGGTAGATAATTGAGTCACCTACAAAGGTTTCATCACTAAGGATATCATCATAGGATCTCTTGACTTCCTCTTCAGGGATGGTTTTGACTTCTATAATTTCACCCTGATCATTAAGAAAGGTATGTTCGGTCATGTTAGTGCCCCCAATTGAGGCTTGATTGAATCCAATTCCTTGATTTCTAGGTTGCTGGGGAGGCTCAATGGGAGCCCTCATACCACTCTCTTCTCAGCCTAATCCACTACCCGAATATTTCCATTTTTTATTTGCTAACCTTTGATATTTAGGCTATTTCTCTCTAAAGTAATCAAGGATTCTTTTGTTTGGAGGGGGAGCCTCCATGTTTATCCATTTGGTTATATCCGCCTCCATTTCTACTATTAGTAATAACTGAGAGGGCGGGGGTGAATCAGTGGCCTCAAAAAATTTATCCTTTAAACTTCAATCCACCAATCAATACACCTCAGATTATTAAGTCCCTACAAGATGCATGCCTTGAAATACTTGAAACAATTAACTGTCTGTCGGTTTACATTATCTATCCTTATTCTCCTTGATTACCGATAAGCAGTAAAACTTATTTACCGATGCTCAGTAAATATGCAGAGTATAGCAATCAATCCAGAAATGCATATATGAAATGTAAAATAATAAAGTAATAGACCATACACACATAACACATGGATTTTAATGTGGAAACCCTGTTAAGGGAAAAAACCACTGGGACCAGTACCCCAAATTTTCACTCTTTTCAAGTGAGCCCTATTAGGAGCCAACCTTGTTAAAGGTTACAAACACACTGTTAAGTGTGACCTTGTTAGAGAATTTTTATAAATAGGTTTTCACTTAGTATCTGGCATCTATGCTACCATCCTTGAATCAGCCTTCTTCTTAGACTATCAATAGGCTTTATGCTAATCTTACTGCCATCCTTAAATCAGCCTTCTTTTTAGACTGTCAATAGGCTTTAGGTAAGACCAATGCTACTTTCATGAATCAACCTTTTTGGTAATATGTTTAGGATATACCTCAATTGTACAAGACTGTTAAGTCCTACTCTGTTAAGAGACTTGATGCTTCAATGGTTAAACTAAAACACAATGACATGTTTCTAATGCAACTTTGAAATGCATATTTTTAGATCTATTTACGTACAATACCTCTCTGATCAATGTATCAATTCAATTCCTTTGTGCTCCACACTTTCTAGTCTGTGATGATGTTCTTCATTGTTTGTTGGTGTCTATAGAATTCTTTAGCTCTCCCTTAGCTTGATTGATCAGGATTGTATGAAGTTTATCCTTCACCAGTTTCTCTTCAACATCCTTCTTTCTTTTCACTCCCCTTCTGTGTATCTGATTACTTGTCAAAATGAATAATGCTTGTCTCTTATATAGACATGATAATCCTTAATTCATGATTCCTGATTCTTGGTGTGAAAAACAATTCAGCCAATTTGATTTACGGCTTTAACTCCTGATTTATCTCGTAGTTATCTTCTTTCCAACTGTATAAATCTTCTTTAAATAAATTACTTAACTATGATTTGAATAAAACAAATAGAACAAATAGTTAAGTCTATCCTTAAGCTCTGCCAGCTAGATATTTTTTTGTTTTTGATCTCTCTATTCTGTCGGTCAATTCTGCAGTTCGTCGTTGGTGACAACTGCCAGTTTTGTTGATGTAACTTCAGTTAGATTCAGGATCTCTATTCGTCAAGCATCATTGGATCTTTCTCATCAGGAAACATTGTCTTCTACTTGTCGGGAATCACTATGAATTTATCTCTATCTTTACTAATGGTGTGCACTCTGTCGGTGTTGTCTATCACTTAGTGAATACTTGAATTTTATGCATTGTTGAAAGAATAATATTTGTTCCATTGATTCTTTGAATTCTTTGGCATTATGTACATGACCGTACAAATGATATAAAGTTGACATCAATGACAATACAAACCATTAACTAATTTAATATCTTGCATCATCTTCAACTTAACATTATCAGACATTCAATTAGTTACATGTCATCAATCTCTCCCTTTGGCATTGATGGAAACATACTATATTATCATACTATACTATTTCTAGTATAATATGAAATACAATTGTTGAGATTCATCAAATTACCAAATAGTTTGTTTTGATAACTGATAAAAATGTCTGACCACCAATAAGCTTTGTGTTAGCTTAGATTTGATTCTTGCATCTTTCAAGTTTCTTCTTCTGATGTGTTGTGTCCTCTGTTTGTGTCAATTTCTCTCTTTTGACTATTCTTCTGCTTTGATGTTGTTGTGTTTTGTTTGCAAATTTATTTATTTTTTTAAATTCTCTCCCTATGAATATGATCTCTCCCTGTTTGGAGTAATCTGATAATGAATAGTTTCTGATGATAATATGGATACATTCTCTCCCTTTGACAACAACGCCAAACAAATATTTTACAAATATCTGACATTAATGTCAAACAACTATTATCTTTTATCCATAATATATTCCTTAAATTTCCCTTATCCATAATCAATACAACAATATGCTCTTGTGCTCAGTTTTGATATATACCTTTCTGTATATAGATGTAGCTTTGAAGTTCATCTTTTGCTTGCATCAACAAGAATGATATTTTGATAATATATAGGCTGATGCAGCTTTTAGTCTTTTACTAACTGGTAGACATGGGTTTGAACCCTAGTCTCTTTCTTAGGTAATCAAATGTATTCTTGGGCAATGGCTTGGTGAAGATATCATCCAATTGTTCTTTTGATTGCACATATTCAAGTATCACCTCTTTTTCTTGAACTTGTTCTCTTAAATAATGATACTTGATGGCAATGTGTTTAGTCTTTGCATGCATGACTAGATTCTTGGAAATGTTTAATGAACTGGTGTTATCACAATAGATAATCACTGGTTCTGTGACCTTCATATGCATACCTTCTAGCAACTATTTGATCCATGCAATATTTGAGCAGTTTGTAGCAGCAGCAACATATTTTTCTTCTGCAGTAGACTGAGAGATGCATCTATTAGTAATAACTGAGAGGGGGGGGTGAGTCAGTGGCCTCAATGATTTATCTAATTTAAAATTTAATCCACCAATCAATACTTCTCAAATTATTAAGTCCCTACAAGATGTATGCCTTTGAAATATTTGAAACAAATAACTGTCTGTCGGTTTACCTTGTCTGTCATTATTCTCCTTGATAATCGATAAGCAGTAAACTGTATTTACCGATACTCAGTAAATATGCAGAGTATACCAATCAATCCATAAATGCATATGTATAATGTAAAATAATAAAGTAATGAACCATACACATATAACACAAGGATTTTAACGTGGAAACCCTGTTAAGGGAAAAACCACTGGGACCGGTACCCCAAATTTTCACTCTTCTGAAGTGAGCCTTGTTAGGAGCCAACCCTATTAAAGGT
>MU226986.1:5789244-5816608 GCA_018584345.1 Thuja plicata
CCTATCTAATATGTGACTTTCATGTTATTTATTGTTTAAGAAAGGCTAAGAGTGTTATATAAATAACAAGTAAGAAGATCGCATTATAGATTTGTTTTATTTCTTTCTTCATATGTTCTTATGTTTATGGCTTTTATCTATCTAAAAAGAATCAATGTTTAAAATGTTTATTATGATTACTTATATTATAAATTACTCACTATGTGAGTATTACACGATGACAAAGAATGTAATGACTTTTAATTACCACATGGCATTTTGAAATATTATAATCTTGTTTCCCACTTAATGTTTGTTTTATTATTGATTAATTGATTTTGTATATAGAAAAGTAAGAAGGTGGCGAACATGAACAAGTGCATTATTATACAATTATGATGGCTAATAATTAGAATGAACCAATCGACACATTCCACCATGCCATCTTCAAACTAGCAGTTGGCAAAGTGTCTCGAACATCTCCCTCAACCTCGTTGCCACCCTCACCAACCATAGCAAGAATGGTTGATGAAACAGTGAATCAACTTTGCATCTAACAAAGTGGGTTTGATGTATCTTTAAATACTGTATGCCTCCATCAGCACAATTTGCCACCCTTATCAGCGATAAAAAAGCAGAGGTTGATGCAAATCATACTCCACCATGCCGATAGAAAACAAGTTGACATCTAAAAGACAGCAAGCATGACATGTTTGCAGATTCAAAACAACATAGATGCCTCCATAGCACAGTCACTTGCATGATGTAGTCCATTTATTATCTTTTAAACATCCATTAGCAAGATGGAGTGGTTAATACAAATAGCAGGCGTTAACACATTTGGCATGGTCAATGTCTTTCAGCGCCAGAAGTCAACAGACATAAACAACTCCCAGAATGCAATATTTCAGCATTATTCACATTGATATTCAGACCAAGACAAAGTCTAAAAATAGTAAAAACATAGTCAAAGTAACTTTCAAACCATAAAAAATTATTGATGGTGTAAATCCTATGGTCTCAATACTTATAAAATTGTTAAAATCTAAAGGATTGCTGAGGGATAACCAGCGCCATTACACAATCAATAAAAGGTGACAAAGAGCAAAGCCAAATTACTATTAATTTGTAGATTCATTTACAAATCCATCAACCTCAAATGCGCCAAGCATGGATTTGCAAATGTGGCCATGGAGAAGTTTTATACAGATTTATCAAGTATGCAGTTAGGCAGGTTATCCAACTGAATGGTTGGTTGTTATGGCTAATTAAGAGAGATAGATTTGTATTTCAAATCAATTGTAATAGTTATAATCAGTTATGGATTAGTTTTTAGGGAAAGGGTGTGATGTTTCACACACCCTTTCACTTTTATATTTATATTCATTCGTAAATCTGCAAACAAGACACAATAATAATATTGAATATTGGAACAAGACATGATGATTGATATGTCAAAATTATGGAGGTGATGGAATGAAATATAATCAAATTCAAAATCTGAATGCAAAGATCCAATACACCATTTCTTATCAAGCAGAGATAAGTCGGTATTTTCTTTATTTCGCAATAGTTTCACGTTATTTCTTTACAATCAAGTCCTTCAGATAAATCAATTTGGAATTCTTTAAAGTGATAGTTTTGATTTGCATATAATTCAATTTGAGTTTATATTTTGTACATTCAATTATTTCTTTCTCATTTTTGCATGGTTAAAACCTTGTTGATTAAAGTGTTGATCAATTAGTCTGTCATCTGAGAAATAGTATTAAATTGAAGTACTGTTTAAACTTTTAGTTATATGCGCATCTCATAATGCCTTTAAGGTGATAAGATTTTTTTTTCAAAGTTGTCTCTGAAGTTGAATGTAGGATTGAAGTTATATCAACTCTTTTGCCTGTATTAAATTAAAGTACTGGTCTTTCTTGTTTTGTTGAATTTGGTATAAGGTTTCATTATTTCAAGTTTTGAATTATTCTTTCATTTCATCTAATCCAGTTCATATCTTAATCATATCAGGCAAATATTAAATACATTATATTTCATTAACAAATATATTTTCAGTTTTGTAATCTTATTGACACATTGAGAAGCAGGAGTTGAAGTTATCAGTTATCCGTTGTAGGAAATTTCTAAGAAGACTTTGAAGACAGGTTTTAAAGTGCAGGCTCACCAGACTTGATTTTGTGGAATCAGAATTGTAGGAGGTTGTTGAAACCTCATTTGTTGGCAAATCGATCATATTTATCTTCATTGGATAAATGAAATCTGTTAGGAGTCCAATCTGTCAATTTGAGCACCAACAAGTGTCTGCAAAATTCTTTAGCTCTCCCTTAGCTTGATTGATTAAGACTGCATGAAGTTTATCCTTCATCAGTTTCTCTTCAGCATATTCTATTAGTTCACTCCCCATGTATCTAATTGCTTGCGGGAATGAATTATTCTTGTCTCTTAAATAGGCATGATATCCCTTAATTCTAGGCTCTTGATTCTTGATTCTTGGCATGAAAAACAATCCAGCCAAATTGATTTATGGCTTTAACTCCTGATTTATCTCATAGTTATCTTCTTGCCAGTTGTACAAATCACTTACTTAACTATGGTCAAATAAAACATCTAGTTAAGTCTATCCTTTAGCTCTGCCAGCTAGATATTTTATCATTTTCTGATCTCTCTATTCCATCGATCAATTTTGTAGTTCATCACCAGTGACAACTGCCAGTTCCATCGGTGTAACTTCAGTTAGCTTTTTGATCTTTGTTTGCTAGGCATCATTGGATCTTGCTCATCGAGCAACACTATTTTTAGCTTGTTGGGCATCCTGTGATTCTGCTTCATCAGGCAACACTGTCTTTTTCTCGTCGGGCATCACTGTGACTTTATCTCTATCTTTACCGATGGTGTGCACTCCGTCATTGTAGTCTGTCACTTAGTGAATACTTGACTTTTATGCATTGCTAAAAGCATAACATTTATTCCATTGATTCTCTGAAGTCTTTGGCATTGTGTATATGACCAAATAGATGATATCAAGTTGACATCAATGACAATACAAACCATTAATTGATTTAATGTCTTGCATCATCTTCAACTTAATATAGTCAAACATTTAATCAGTTACATTTCATCAGCATCCTTGCTTCTTGCTAATCCATGTGACAAGTCTATCACCCATAAAGAATGCTCCTCCAGTTGTGCTCTTTCGGTCATCAAGATTCCCAGCCCAATCAACGTCGGTAAACACTTTTATTTCAAATTTGCCTTCTCTTCTATACCATAAGCCAAATTCCTCAATATTCTTCAGATATCTTAGAATTCTTTTCACAGCAGTCATTTTTGATTCCTTGGGGTTAGCAGAAAACCTAGCAACAATTCCTACTGCATGTGCAATATCTGGTCTAGTGTGTACAACATACATGAGTTTTCCTATCATTGATCTGTACAGAGTCTGATTTACCTCATTTTTCTTGTCTTCCTTTATCAATTTACATCCAGTAGCCATTAGTGCTCCTATAGGTTTGGAATCTTCCATCTTGAATATTTTCAAGACTTTTTTGATGTATTTGGACTGTGTAATGAAAATACCTTTACTTTGTTGAATGATCTACAGACCAAGGAAAAACTTGATCTCTCCAAACATAGACATCTCAAACTCTTTTCTCATCTCATCAGAAAATGATTTGCATAGCACATCATTGCCTCCAAATATGATGTCATCAACAAATATTTCAGCAATCAAAGTGTTAGCATTAGTATCTTCTTTCAAATAAAGATTATTGTTTTCACTAGTTCTCATGAATCCAATACTTATTAGATAGGAATGAATTCATTCATACCAGGCTCTAGGAGCTTGTTTCAATCCATACAAGGATTTTTTAAGTCTACATACCATGTTCCTCTTGTCTGGTTCCACAAACCCTTCTGGTTTCTTGATGTATACCTCTTCTTCAAGTATTCTGTTTAGGAATGTTGACTTGACATCCATTTGATTTAATTTGAAAACTTTGTATGCAGGATAAGAAATTATAATTCTTACTCTTTCTAGCCTAGCAATGGGTGCAAAGGTTTCTCCATAGTCTATACCTTTGTCTTGTGCATACCCCTTGCATACTAGTGTTTCTTTGTTCCTTGTGACTTCTCCATTCTCGTTCAGTTTTTTCCTGAATATCCATTTTGTACCAATGACATTCTTGTCATCTGGTCTTGGCACAAGTGACCATGTCTTGTTTTTCTCAATCTATTCAATCTCATCATTCATAGCACTTATCCATTCTTCATTATCTAGTGTAGCATTGACAAATTTTGGCTCAAACTCACAAATTAAGCAATTTGAGTTTAAAGACTTATTTCTTGTTCTTGTACCAGCTTTCTTATCTCCTATGATCTGGTCCTCTGGATGGTTCCTTCTTACATATCTTGCAAGTAAAGGTACAGCTCTTTGTCTATCAGTTTGATCTTCATTACTTTGCAAATCATTTTTATCATTATCCTGACCATCAGTAACATCATTCTGTCTATTAGTTGCAACATTTTGTTATTCTTGATTTAAGCACTATTTCTCGGGTAGAGTTATGGGTTCTTCATAGTATACAAACTTTTTGTAGTCCTCTGGTTCTTTTGTGCTTTCTAGCTCATTCTTTTCTTCAAATTCATCAATCTTCACATTTGCACTTTCAACTATGTTGTTAAAGGCATTGATTAGACATTTAAAAGCTTTTCTCTTGGTAGAATACCCCAGAAAAATACCTTCATCAATTTTGGCGTCAAGATTTCCATTTCTATCATCTTTTAAGACATAACATTGACTACCAAATATTTTAAAGTAACTTACATTGGGTGTTTTTCCATACCATAGCTCATAAGGAGTCTTCTTTGAGTCCTTTTTCAATTATACTATGTTAAGTGTATAGACAAAAGTGCCAACAGCTTCCCTTAAGAAGATCTAGGTGATGTCCTTCTCTATCATCAGTGTTCTTGCACAATCAACTATTGATCTATTCCTTCTCTCAGCAATCCCATTTTTTTGTGGTGTTCTTGGTGTAGAAACCTATCTTTTTATACCATGCTCATTACAAAAATTAGTGAATTCATCTGATATAAATTCTCCTCCTCTATCTGATCTCAAACATTTTAGATCCTTACCACTTTGTTTTTCTACCATAGCCTTATACCATTTCAACATCTTGAATGCTTCAGATTTTTCTTTTAGAATCATAACTGTCATCATTCTAGAGTAATCATCAACAAAGAGTATAAAATATCTATCTCCATAATAGCTCTTTTTCCTCATAGGTCGACATAAATTAGTATGGACTAATTCTAGAATATCATTAGATGTATGGGTTTTACTTTTGAAACTAGACTTTGCCATTTTACCCTTTTGACAATTTTTGCACATGATGTTGTCTGCCTTTGTCATCGTTGGCAGACCTCTTACACTTCTTTTCTTGCTTATTTTCATCATGTTGTCAAAATTTACATGACACAATCTTTTGTGCCACAACTATATGTCTTCATTTCTTGTCATCAAGAAAGTGGGATTAGTATCATTCAGATAGAATAAGTTACCTTTGGTCTATTCACCGGTACCAATCAGTTTTCCTAATTCATTGAAGATCTTTGCCTTCTTATTCTCAAATGCTACTCTGTGACCTAAATTATTCAGCTGAGAAACACTCAACAGATTATAATTCAATAACTTTACCCAATAAGAATTTTCACATTTAATCAGGTTATTCAACATTATTGTTCCTTTACCTTTAATTTGACAAGGTTTATCATTTCCCATTCTTAATGTACCACCATTATAGTATTCAAAAGTATTAAACTTTTCTTTTTCACTAGTCATATGGTGAGTGCAGCCACTATCTATAATCTAGATGTCATTCTTACTAATATTAGATATGAGTGCAGTTTCTTCATACCTTTCATCTTCATCTGAATCATCCTTCACAGCTACAAATACTATCTCAATGTCATCATCTGGTTCGGTGTCAGTATCTTCATCTTTGCAAGTAGCTAGATAGCTAGCCTTCTTTCATTTATCCTTGTAGTCTTGGGTATCATTTCTTTCTGATCATCGGTAACTTCTATAATCTTTGTTATCACCTCTGTCAGATTTCTTCTCAAAAGATCTGTTATCACTTTTGTCATCTTTTCTCTTGGTAGGACATCTTGTAGCAAAGTGTCCAATCTCTTTACAATTAAAACATACAAGTGGTAACTTGCCTTTGTATTTACCTTTGCCTCTTTGCATTCTTCTTGCCATGAGTGCTTCTATTTCATCTAGATCTTCTTCTTCACTCTCACTTTCACTGTCTCTTCTAGATGAGTATCTCTGACTAGATTTGCTTAATCTTATAGAAGACTTAAATGCAGACTCTAAACTTAGTAAGACACTATTATCAAAGTTATTCATCTCAAATGAAATCAGTCTACCAACTAAGCTATCAAGAGTGACTGTATTGTTTGCTACTACTCTCATTTCTTGAATAGCAGAGACTCTAATATCATATACAGGCAATAAGGTTCTTAATATTTTACTTACCACTCTCTCCTCATCAAGTGTACCTCCAACACCTTGTATAGCATTGAATACTTCTTTTATTCTTTTCCTCCAACACCTCGTATAGCATTGACTACTTCTTTTATTTTGAGATCATCAAACTTTCCTCTAAGGCTTTATGCCTTGGCTCTCAGAACATTTGTATCACCTCCATGTACAATCTTTAGTTTGTCCCACATTGTTTTTGTGTTTTTGCAGTCTTTGACATCTTCAAATTCAGCATCAGAGAATGAGGAAGAAAGCTCTATAACCATGCAGTTATGCTCATGCTTCACTCTCAATTGATCAACTGTCAATGGTCCTGTAGGAAACACATATTCAGTATCTAATTATTGAGTAATATCATTTCCAATACCTAATAAGTGGAGTCTTATCTCGCTTTTCCATGAAGCAAAGTTGTCTTTGTTCAGCTTGGGCACATCTCGTCTATTCATCTTGTGATCTTTACTTAGGTCTTGAAACCTTCCTTCTAAGCACACAAGCTCTGATACCAATTGTTAGTAATAACTAAGAGGGGGGGTGAATCAGTGGCCTCAAAAAATTTATCCTTTAAACTTTAATCCACCAATCAATACACCTCAGATTATTAAGTCCCTACAATATGCATACCTTGAAATACTTGAAATAATTAACTATCTATCGGTTTACCTTGTCTGTCCTTATTCTCCTTGATTACCGATAAGAAGTAAAACTTATTTACTGATTCTTAGTGAATATGTAGAGTATACCAATCAATCCAAAAATGCATATGTGAAATGTAAAACAATAAATTAATAGACCATACACACATAACACATGGATTTTAACATGGAAACCCTATTAAGGGAAAAAACCACTGGGACCGGTACCCCAAATTTTCACTCTTTTTAAGTGAACCATGTTAGGAGCCAACCCTGTTAAAGGTTACAAACACATTGTTAAGTATGACCTTGTTAGAGTATTTTTATACATAGGTTCTCACTTAGTATCTGGCATCTATGCTACCAACCTTGAATCAGGCTTCTTCTTAGACTGTCAATAGGCTTTATGATAATCTTACTACCATCCTTGAATCAACCTTCTTCTTAGACTGTCAATAGGCTTTAGGTAAGACCAATGCTACTTTCATGAATCAACCTTTTTGGTAATCTATTTATGATATACCTCAATTGTAGAAGACTGTTAAGTCTTGCTCTGTTAAGAGACTTGATGCTTCAATGGTTAAACTGAAACACAATGACTTGTTTCTAATACAACTTTGAATTGCAGATTTTTAGATCTATTTACGTACAATACCTCTCTGATCAATGTATCAATTCAATTCCTTTGTGCTCCAAAATTTCTGCTTTGTGATGATGTCCTTCACTGTTTGTCAGTGTTTGCAGAAGTCTTTAGCTCTCCCTTAGCTTGATTGATCAGGACTGTATGAAGTTTATCCTTCACCAGTTTCTCTTCAGCATCCTTCTTTATTTTCAATCCCATTTGGTGTATCTGATTTCTTGTGGAAATGAATAATTCTTGTCTCTTATATAGATATGATATTCCTTAATTCATGATTCTTGATTCTTGATTCTTGGCATGAAAAACAATTCAACCAATTTGATTTACGGCTTTAACTCCTGATTTATCTCGTAGTTATCTTCTTGCCAACTGTATAAATCTTCTTTAAATCAATTAGTTAACTATGGTTTGAATAAAAAAAATAGAAAAACTAGTTAAGTCTATCCTTAAGCTTTGCCAGCTAGATATTTTTTCATTTTCTGATCTCTCTTTTCCGTCAGTCAATTCTGCAGTTCATCGTCAGTGACAACTGCCAGTTCTGTTGGTGTAACTTCAGTTAGCTTTGAGATCTCCATCTATCGGGCATCATTGGATCTTGCTCATCAAGAAACACTGTCTTATGCTCATCGGGCATCACTGTGACTTTATCTCTATCTTTACCAATGGTGTGCACTCCGTTGGTGTTGTCTCTCACTTAGTGAATACTTGACTTTTATGCATTGTTGAAAGCATAATCTTTGGTCCATTGATTCTCTGAAGTCTTTGGCATTATGTACATGACTGTACAAATGATATCAAGTTGACATCAATGAAAATACAAACCATTAACTGATTTAATGTCTTGCATCATCTTCAACTCAACATTATCAAACATTCAATCAGTTACATGTCATCATTCTACCTCATTTAAGTTTCCAATAGATAGCAGCATTGAATTTCCATTTTTTCTTGGTTGGGTTCCCTTTTCTTTTTCTTTTCATGATGGGATGGGCATCCTTGGGTATGGGGATCAAGGGGTAATGCCCCTACTATGAATTCATCTGGAAGATTGTATTCCCCATAGCATATTTTGTTGATCTCAATGGTAGATAAGGTGGATGAAATGGTGGTCTTGGCATCAACTTGAGAGTGGGAGGAACTAGAAAAATACGTACTAATGTGGATCCTAGGGAAATGAGTGGAATATGAAAAGGAAGCTTCCAACACATGGTAGTAGGCAAATGGTTGAGGGTCTTCATGGATGGTGACTTCAGTATATTTGTGAGGAAATTTGAGGCATTGATGGAAGGTGGTGGGAACAGCCTGCATGGCATGGATCCATGGGTAGTTTAGGAGGATGTTGAAGGGTAGGTCAAGATCAACAACATGGCATACCATATTTTCTATGGTTCAACCCACTTGAATGGGTAGTGAAATAGTTCCTTCTAAGGTACGCTCTAAGTTATCATATGCCTTGATTATTATGATTTTCTTGGTGATATTATCTTTGGTGTACCCCACTTGTGTTATGAATTTCAAATTACAAAAATTTAGGTCAGAGCTATTATCAATTAGAACCTGCTTGACAGTGAAGGAATTTACAAAAATGGAAATATGGAGGGGAAGGTTATGGTCTAGTGATATGGATGGTATGTCAAATGGTTTGAATGATAATCTGCAAGATGAAGATAAATGGCCCATGAGGGCTTGGAACTGCATAGGATCAATGTCATTAGGTACATTTGTATCTTGCAAGGCGTTAGTGAGGATCTCTTGGTGGATGGGTGATTTGGAAAGGAGATCTAAAATGGAGATTTTGGCAGGCATTTCCCAATATATTCCAAAATGTTATATTGTGCAGAGGAGGAAGGCACGGCGATGGAACTAGAAATAGATATTCTTCCCTAGTGTGTGGTGATTTAACACTTGGTATCTGCTCCTTAGACATGGATTATATTAACAAAGGGTTCAACCTAAGTGATGCAATTGATAATATTGTCATAATTGATATAGGAAATTTCATAGTATTTTTCATCATTGTGGTCACCTTGTTTGATGCCTCCTTGGTTCTAAGGTATATGATTGGTGTGAACTGGGGATTTTCCAGTGTTTTGATTAGGAAACATGTTTCAGTAAATTTGCATATTAGCATTAGGAAAAACTTTTGAGGTCTCAACTATGATATCCCTACGATATATGAGATCCTGGATATAATGATTTAGCTTCATGCACTTGATGGTGGTGTATCCCTTAACACGGTGATAATCACAATATTCATTCTTCTTATACTATGTTGGTTTAGGAGCAGTAGGATCAAACGTTGTATCTATGGGTAGAAAATCAGACTGGATTTGGCCATTCTATGCAAAATGACATCCAATGACTCACCTAGAAGAGTGAATGTGTGCTTTTGATTGTTCTGGGTAGGAAGTTTGGTTTTTCCTGAGGGGATAGAGATGGTGTTCATTTAATTGGACACCAATTGAGAAAAAGGGAGTGGTGGCTTAGGACCAAGAATGACAACTTGGACATGATTCATAATTGTATCTCCATCCCCAACTGCATTCTTGTTCTTATTCCAGTAATGAGGATGATCATTGTTGGACATATCATGTTTTTTTTTTCTTATAATGTTTGATCGTACCATCATCCAGGAGGCCTTTCTCAAGGTCCATTCCTTTTCCTTGAATTTCTTGGTAGGTATGAAGGCAATTCATGTGCATGTGATGAGATAACTTGGGATGTAGGTAATCAATAATTGTACTCATCAAATGCTTCTCGGGGGGTTGATATGATAGTCTTGTAGTGAGGCATTGCCATCTTTGGAGGTAATCAGTTAGGGTTTTTTCACCCTTCTATTTGGAGTTACAGAGATTGAGGAGAGGTAATTCATTCTCAATGTTATGCACATAATGTGACAAAAATTTCTTGGATAGCTCATAAAATTTGAGATGGTGCCATAGGGGATTTTGTAAAACCATTTCAAAAATTTTCCCCCTAAAATTTTTGGAAAGAGACGCCTGAGATAGTTATCACTGTAGGCAACCTCTTAGTAAGTGATGTAAAATTCCTTAACATGACTAATAGGATCTCCCTTTCCCTATATTTTTTGAACTTAGGTGTCTCAAAGCTCTTGGGAAAGGGGGTATCTGTGATGGATCAATCTAATGGATAAGGACAAACTTCCTCAAATTTGAAGGTTTTGGCTTTTGTCCCTTCACAGATCTCTTTAAGTGTGTTCTTCATCTTCTCCCACTCAAGGTTGATAGGTTTTAGAGTGGGTGTACACATTATATTGGATCCCTGTATATGGTAGGGGTTAGTGGGTGATGGAAGATAAGTGGGGGTTATGTAGGGATGTTTTGGCATTTGATAAGGGGATTGCATGGTTGCATATGTAGGTTGCAAGTGTATTTGTAGAGGATGTTGGTTGGGATATTGTTGGGGAAGTACTTGTTGATTTTTCTATCTTGGATAAGTGTGTTTGGATTGCAAGGGTTGATATTAAAATGATTGTAGTAGTTGTTGTTGTGTTTCTTGGTAAGAATATGATATATATGTTTGACCCATGAGGGTTGTCTATGAGGTACCTCCACTAGTGAGCAGGTAGGTATTTTGAGTGTTTATTCCCCTAGGAAGAGGTGCAAGGTAGTTGACATAGGTGGGTGTGGGATTTGTTTTAAGAGGTGGTGGTATAGTTTGGGCTGCAATATATGAAGTAATTGCCAAGTAACAGACATATGCGAGAGTAGTGATGTTTTTTTGTTGTGGTTGTGTTGGTGGAGTGATGAATTGTGTAGTATCTTAGGAGGTGAAAGGGTTCATGATGTGTGAATGTGTAGGAACTCCAAGGGTTTGTAGAGCTTCCTAGGAATAGTGACAAGTGGATGATGATGTTTCTTTCATGGTTTTTAGCCCTTGCATGGTATGAGAAGATTTTTGGGTAGAGGAGACTTGGGTGGTTTGTTGGATGCAAGGTGCTTAAGAGATGGTGGAGGTTTGTGCCTGTATGACTTGTTTTTGTTATGATACGAGAGTGTTTGGTAGAAAAGTAGATGATGTTGTAGAAGCGACAATAATTGTGGGCATGATGGGTTGGTTGTTGGGACTAGTGAGGTGCATTCTTGTGGTGAATTATTGATGTGGTATTGGCCCTTTGTGGAAAAAATGTTGATTATGCCTTTTGGAGGGAACCTTGTTTTGATTTCTATGATGTCGAAGCATGGTATGCATATGCTTGTGAGGGTTTGATGGTAGAAGTTCCAGCAACATTGAAGGGGTTTTTTGGGTGATAGTGTGCACTATGGGTTACGTGCTAGCAGGTTGAGTAGTTTGAGGGATAGGTATGAGGATTTTGGTGGAGGGGATATCAATAATCAGGAGTTGTTGGACAACAGGACCCCATGCCTCCATGGGGATCTGGATAGGTTGTGTTGGAGTATTGATTGGTGAGGGAATTATTTCCCATAGAATGGGGATACCATCCCATGTGAAGTTGTCCATGATGGTGACACAGTTTTTTCATATGATGTGACTCACCATGGTGGCATTGCCTAGTTGATTCATAAAGTCTTCCATAGTGCTAGTGGTGGGGATCTCATCTTGGTTGACAATGACCTCTTTAGGTAGAACTTGATTTCATGGATCAAAAGTGATTAGGGCTCCTATGACAGGTGGTATGGGACCAAATGAGCCAGAAATGAGGTTAGGATCCATATCATTTCTCTTCTTTTAATGAGTTTGTGGTGGTATAAAATGAATGACCTAAAATGTATGAAGGATGATAGATGCAAATGATCCTATAAATTCTTAAGTATGGGTGGTGAGGATGGTGAAAATGTGAATGATGGATCAAGATCTTTGAAGGATAACTTGGTGTCAAAAAGTGATAAGTTGATACCTAGTTAAAATTTAGATGGATGTGGATTGTTAACTGAGGACAGACTGATGGTCTTTGGAAGATGATTATGTTAGTGTAAAATAACCTCTAGATTGAGGTGATGAGGTCACAAGGACAAAAGGATAAGCTACCCTAGACAATGCTTAGTCAAAGGGTGAAGCCACAAAATGGATTTGGTTAATATGTAGGTATAAGACAACTCAAAGATATGATACCAAGTGAGGGATATTTTTGATGGGGACTGCCTGGGTTTGATTTGGATTTGGACTTGGTTTGATTTGGGGTATTTTAATGATTCTTGATTAGGAAGACGGTCAAATGACTAAGGTGATCCTAGGAATGCAATAATTAAGTGAAGATAATGCAAGACTAAATGCAAGATGCGGTGAAAATGTTGGAGGATGGGACTTATGATATTCTATTTTTTATTGGTATCAAGGCTGAAAAACTCATGGTTCATGTTGTATCAGCTCAAATATTTTACAACTAGGTTATTGTAATACATGGCATCATATTTCTCAAGTTCTTTGGCACACTATTGGGTTGCTCACATGACATGGCTTTTGTTGCCTAATGTTTCAATCGGTAGTCTTCTTATCTCTATATGCAAGGGGTAACTAAATCATGACCTTGAGCTTTCCAGAATTTGGCATATCCCATAAAATAGATTTTGGATGATCAAATTGACAAATTTCACAAAGTGGATTCAGGGACCTTTGGAAGGCTAAAAATGGTAAAATTTGACAACACTTGGAATATCACTATTTTTAGGCAGAGAAGGTGATTCTCAAATGTAGACACTAATCTGTGAATACGTGGGTTGCAGGTCAGAGATGATGACTATCTAAGAAGATGGAATTTATAGGTTTATACTTGGTCAGACTGATCTTGGATTGATTTGGCTAGTTTTTGTTCAATGGAAAGAACTGGTTTCAATTATACATCAAAGGCATTGAATATGCTAAGTATACCTTGATTCAGACAGGAAAAATCAAATATTGCAAATAGATGTCTAAAAATATTCCTACAAGGGATAAAGCAACCTTGTAGGAGATAAGAAATTGTGATATTATGAAGTTGATAAAACTCTGGAAGTCCGTTCGTGTATGTTCACAATCTCATTTTTTTACCTCTTCAAAATGGCGAAGACAATTCAAACACTCTCTACCCTAAGGAATTGGTTTTAATTTAACACTTATAATCTCATGGGAGCAAGCTCCAATCTTGGTATACTAGACCCTCATGCATTGTGTCCATCTCAATCTAAGAGGTAAGCTGATGCGGAGATGAACAAAAAAATATGCACTTAATAGGGTCTTGAAGGAGTGGATGAATAGGGGATCCCCTTGTGAGGGATTTAAACCAATCACAAAGCTTTCACACAACCTGTGATAGAGCCTAAAAAAGTGCGCCCAAAATGATTGTTTAATTTTCTCTTTTATGGGGATGTGGGTGTCTTCTCCCAACACAATAATAAAATATCAAGTAATATTTGAAAATGGATGAGGATCTTAAGATGCAAGCTAATGGGGTGATGAAGAACTCAAGAACAAGTATGAGGAGCTTGTCTCAAACTTTCACCAATGGTGCAAATGAGATTGAAGCTATAATATATGATGATGTGAAAGATTTAACCAAGATAAGATGAATTTTTCATTATCCTAACAATGTAATATCTGGATTCAAACTATGGAATGCTAAGAACTTATGAAAAAACTCTAAAACCAAACTAGCATGATAACAATGCAAAAGTGAGAGCTAAAAATGCAAGAGGCAAGGATCTTATTTATAGATTTTTGGAGAAATGGTGAGGGCTTCGATGGATTGTCACCTATGTGGCATCCACATAGGAGCCACATAAGGGACACACAAGATTAGAAGGGATGGCCATGCCAAAGTCAACTTGGGACAAGATGAGCATTTAAGGTTGAAAGATTCAAGGTTTTCTCACACATGTATGAGAAACCTTGGAAAAATGAGTGGGGGACAAGGATGTAAGAGTATAGTTGGATAATTTAAGGAATTTTGGTGGCTTCCTTGGGAGGATTTTCTCACATATGTGTGAGAAATTCATTAGGGGCTAGTGAGGTTAGGAATCGCCTTTTAAGTGTGATTAGTGGAAGATTAGCAATAGAGGTAGGTTTAGAAAGTGAAGTGATGAGTGTAGGGTAGGATCTAGGTTTAGTTTTAGGATTCAAATTAAATTAATCAATTTAAACATACTTTAGAAACAAGTGGTATATTGTAAGGAATAAATAAATTAGGAATTTATTTAAATAGGATTTAGGGAGGACCATGTAATAAATTAAATTTAATATATTAGAGAGAGGGGTATTTAAATTAAATTCAAATACCTTAAGTAATGAACCTAACTTAATTAGTTAAAATTATTTATATGGGTAGAGGATTAAAACAAAGATAATTAATTAATTAAAATTAATTATAATGTTGCAGGGATTATTAATTAGAATAAATTTAATCATTTTTAGATGTCTACAATGGTATAAGATCCATGGTTGTGGTTGAAGGAGATGGAGATTCTTATTTTTATTTAATCCTTGTTTGAGAATGGTTGATGTAAAATTACCATAAGTTTCCCTTAGCACCTTATTGAATCCATACAAAAAATGATATATAATTCTCTAGAGCCCCAAATGATTTGAATACATCAATAAGGACCAACATCATCATAAGTGTCATATTTTGCATACTCAAATAAATCACATTTCTTAGAAAGATAATTATTTGTGTGAATCAACTTTAGTTATGCAATCTTATTAGCAAGTGGTTTCTCATCAAATATACCAAGGGAAATTTTAGAAACATCAACATAATTACTTCTATTAATTATAGGCTTAACAAAATCTACAAGATTCAATTGGTCATCATTAAGAGAGTCAAAATGGACAATGAAATTAGCATTTTGTATAGACTTATTTTTCTTATTAATAATAGGCTAATTTTCCTCTTATAATATTTGTTCTTGAAAATGAAAATTGGATCTCCAATTGGAATAAGTATTCAATGAAAATACATATGTTAGATATACTTTGGAGGTAGATCATGTATATATTAATATTTTATAGAATGAGTATGTTGAATATATGATGTGCAATAATGTAGATAAAAGTAATTATTGGAAATATTACTTTGATGTCATCAATGAGAATAAATTTTGATATTATTTGATTCATTACAAAAAAAAATTGGCTATTTTAAGAACTCATATTATTGAGCTTCACAAGAATGATCAATACATGTTGATTTAATAAAATATTTATTCATAAATCCTCCTAATAAATTTGATTCAGGTTCAGAATAATCTAACTCATTAGATCCAACAAAGACTTTACAACCAAGACCACATTATCTCTTATTTAATTTTTGAGATTCATAAAATCTCATTTTAATATGGAAGTCCCCATCAACCGATGGGAAGCCTCTTGAATTAATGTCTTATTATGCATGGGTTTTGACCATAATGATAGAGGGTAACATTTAAAAATTGAATTAAGATATCCTTGATTGTTTAACATCCAAGAATAAATCTCCACCTTCTACATTCCTCTTCATAATGTCAAAAGATAAGGCTAAATAAGTAATAAAACACATTCTTTGTCTCTTAATAGACTTATTGCTTTCTTTAGGGTGATATGATCAATTCTTATATTAAATTCTAACTTCCCTTCATCTATGTCAAGATTAAAATGTAAAACCTTGCATTATTTTATTTGTTCTTAAGCTCAATCTAATAAAATATAATAAAAAATATTTTAATTATTTGATTTCACTGTATGAATAATCAACCATGAAAGATTCACATATTTGTTTTGTAACATCCTACTCTGGTTATTTCCATTTTTTCTCACTTATTATAGTGACAACATCATCAAAAATAGATTTAGTTCTTCATGAGTGATTAGTAAATTGAATTTATCTTACAATATCTATATTTTCTTGGGGTATGCACAAGATCATGAGGGGTCAAAAAGTGGCAATGGGGAAAATGCATTTTCTACCTTTCCAAACATGCCAAAATCTATTTTGACTTTTTGTTGGGTCAAACAAAAGTTGAATTTGGTTTGGTAATACCAAATTGAATCGAATATCCAATCCAAATGAGATATTCGTTCCATATTGGATATCCATTCCAAATCATATATCTATTCCATATCAGACATTTATTCCAAATCAGATATATGTTTTGAACATATATAAAACTACCACTACAGCAAATCCTTGTGAGTAGCTCCCTTTTTTGCTTCCACCCAATGTTTCAATGTATTTTCTCCAATTTTCAAAAAATTCTATGCTTTTTTTCATGATGGCGCTATTCTTGACACTTTTTGTGTCAGATTTATCAAGTGGGTGCAAAATCAGGTGCTATTTAGTGCCTAGTTTAGTGCTTAAATTAGGGCCTAGTTTAGTGCTTCAATTAGCACCTAAATTAATGCCTAAATTTGTAGCACCTGTATCATCTTAAAATGGAAGCACTTCCATGTTAAGAATATTTAGCCCTCCTTAGGGTTTTTTTTACCACTACCACATTGTCCCCTCATTTCTGCATCCTCTCTCACTTCTGTGTTTGTTTAGGACCCTGATTGGGCCTCTCTGGGCACCTTCCATCCCAACTGGCATGTTTTCCAGGGGTCCTAACTCCCAGGGTCAAGGTTTACCTTGACCTTGACCTAGGTCAAGGATGACCTCGACCTCAACCTGGGTCCCCCTTTCAAATCTGGAAATCTGTCGGCTACCGGAGGTCATCAAAAATTCATTTCCCGCTTTTGGGTCAGCTATTTTGGGTTCTGAAGCGATGATTCTTAAATTATATTTAATATAGGTCCTCTTCTAGGGACATGGGTCTAATTGGAATTTAATTCTACTATGTCAACCTCTCTAGAAGAATGTGCCCTATTTTCATATAAAAGCAAGTTTTCTCCTCTCATTTTCTCTAAGTCAAGAAAAGAACTAAGTGAAATAAAGTAAGACATGTGAAGAAAGAATTCATCAAGAAAAAATTTCAAGCATTCATTTTTCTACATGTTTTCAAGATTTCAAAGTGTTCAAGTCTTCCTCTTAAGCATTCAAGTTCTCCATTGAAGATCAAGGATTCAAACTTTCAAGCCTTTGAAGAGATTTGGTTCAAGCATTCAAGATTCATCATTCAAAACCATAGATCTATCCATCATGGTGGTATGATCTTATTTCAAGATCCTTTGTGCATCCTCAAGAATCTTTCATTATCCCTTCAAGGTGGATTCCAAGCATACAATCATGAAGGTTTATGGTTTCTGATTGATTCCAAGCTTTCATATTTACATACTTTTTTACATTCAAAATACAATTGCATATTTATTGACTATCATAGCTTCATTATTATATTTACTTCTACTTGCAAGAATTCTTTATTTCAATTATTTATTTCAAGGTTAATTCCTAAATCATGGTTTGACTAAGGCAAACCCCTCCCCCCAACAAACAAACCATTTTCTTGTAGGTACAGGTTCGGAACAGCGGATCAGGACAGAGATTCGGATACCCTTTTAGGAAAACTTTTGGGATCTAAAAATAGAATTCTTGTCAAAGTATTTTTAGGTCAATTCTGCCCTAGGTCAACCTTTCTAGGTCAATGGTGACATTTACTTGAGGGTACAAATCAGAACTATGTTAGAACGGAAAAACATTTCTGGGTTTTGTTCATCTCAAGGTTAGTACATTTCTCCTATTCAATTCAATTAAAGTTATTAAATCTATGATACACACTCTCTTCTATAAAATAGGAATTAGGGTTTCTCTCTTTGATCCATATCCTTAATAGGTTGATTCACTTATGAATGATCATTTCTTTAGGGTTAATCAATTTGGATCTTCCCTTTAAGAAATTTGGGATTAAAAGAACAATCCTACCCTCCTCACACACATATTCATTAACATCACATATAATCATCCACATTCAATTTTTAAATGTAACATTTAGGTCATCATCTCTATCTACTATCTTACATTTTGGTGACCACCATTCTATTTTTGATGTTACATTTTGGTGAACCTGCGATAGACAACTCTTTCTTTTTTGGTGTTATATGTTTTGCCTCTTTTTCTTAGAGACTAGATCTTGCATATTAAATTAGTTTTCTTGTATGCTCTTGAATTTCAAAATACAAAAAAAAATCTACATAATCATAAAAATATAAAAACACTTCTTACATTTCATTCACTATGAATATCTTTAAGATGCTTTGGGGTACGGTTACTTTTCTCTTTATGCTTCCTTTAGCATCTCTTTATAGTACTTATGATTTTTATGAAAGTATCATCCATTTTATTAAGTTTTTTAATCTTCATGTTTCACTTTCTTATGCTATTTTGAGATTAACTAATACTAGTCTTCCTACTTTCAAAACTTATTTCAAGGATTTGTGTAGTGGACTTATTATTCTTTTGGATTTTGTGAATAAATGGGTAGATGATACCCCACCTACTAATCTTCCTAATCCTAATCCTATCAATCCTAATCCAATTCCAAACATTCCTATTTCTATTTCTCCATCTTCTATCCCTAGTTCTTCCCATATTTATGATGGGGCTCAGGCTAGGATTCATGATACTGATGTTCGAGAATTCTTTCATTTACCTTCCCCTTCTTATCTGATCCATGATGATATTAAAGGAAAAAACAAAAAATCCTCTTTGAATCCTATCATTCCACCATACACAACATTTTCTCATGAACACCATAATCAATCTCCTCTTATCGAAGCTTTGCAAGATAGGTACACTACCGGATATACTATGGTGGACAAACAAGGCTATAAAAGTTTAGGGCTTGGTATCAATGAGAAAGGCATTAAAACTCTAATTCATTCATCTCCAAAACAAGATATGCATGGTATAGGTTTCCCACCTCCTCCAATAAAGGTAGTTGATCTTAATCATCATCCTCCTCTTCATGTTCTTCTTCCAACACCTTCTTTAGATCATCCTGATACTCCTCAAGATGTGGCTAAGAAAGTGTATGTCCAATTAATGAATTCTAAGGAATAAATCTTCAAACCTATTCTGGAAAATTCTCTTTCTAAATAAAGATGTCCTTTTCATTATAGTAATAAAAATTTACTTGTTGATTATGTACATTTCAAGTTATATGTTTGAGAAAGAGCTGCCTTGGGAATTATATCTCATTCTCGTGCAGTATTACAATTTCTTCATAATTTTGATATAGGGAATTCCCCTCATTCTTCTATAAGTTATATCATATTTCTCCTCTTGTCTCTTAACTGGGGGGCAAGAGGTATTTTATTCCAGTCTTCTAGGATCCATTTTTCTCGTAGCGTGTATTTTTTTTTGAGTTTAATTGGTTGTTCTTTCTATATGATATCCTTTTTATTATTATGGTACACACTTTCTTCACTTATAATCATTCATGATATCTTTTCTAGGACATTTGTTTTGTAAAGATATCTCTTTTTCTATAATATCTCTTGATATAATTTGGTATATCCCTTGCTTTCACCCCTGGGGGGTAAGGTATTTTTCTTCCTCCTCTATCTAAGGATCTACTTTCCTTAGCTTAGTTGCATTTTTTTATCATACAACATTATTTCATTATAAAGATTTATGTTTTGACTATGGATACCCTCTTATATGGGAGGTGATTGTCCTAGGTCATCACCTCTTCTTTATTTTGCAAACTATGCTCTTGATAAACTCTTGCCTTTACTTTGGGTTATATTTTTCCAATCATTGATCTATACAAGGTTTGATTTACCTTATTTAATTTGTCTTCTTTTGTCATCTTACATCTGGTAGCCATAGGTGTTCCAACTGGCCTAGAATCTTCCATCTAGAATATCTTCATCACTTCCTTGATGTATTTGGAATGAGTGATATATGCCTGCATCTTGTTGAAGAATCTATAGACCAAGAAAGAATTTGATCTCCCAAAACATAGACATTTCAAACTCTTTTCTCATTTCATTAGCAAATGATTTGCAAAATATTTCATTTCCCCCAAATATGATATCATCAACAAATATTTTAGCAATCATAATATTACCATCAATATCTTCTTTTAAGTACAGATTGCTATTTTTACTTGTTTTTACAAATTCAATGCTAATGAGAAAGGAGTGAAGTCTTTCATACCAGGCTCTAGGTGCTTGTTTCAATCCATACAAGGCTTTATGTAGTTTACAAACCATGTTTCTCTTGTCTGGATCAACAAACCCTTCTGGTTGTTCAATGTATACCTCTTTTTCAAGTATTCCATTTAGGAATGCAGATTTGACATCCATCTGGTATACCTTCAATCCTTTGGATGTAGCATAAGAAAGTAATATTATAACTCTTTCAAGTCTAGAAACGGGTGCAAAATTTTCTCTATAGTCAATACCTTATTCTTGTGCATACCCCTTGCATACTAATCTTGCTTTATTCCTTGTGAATTCTCCATTCTCATTTAGCTTGTTTCTAAATATCCATTTGGTCCCAATTAAATTCTTGTCATTTGGTCTTGGTACTAGTGTCCATGTCATTTTCTTCTCAATCTATTCTATTTCTTCAATCATAACACTTACCCATTCTTCATTTTCAAGTAAAGTATTAACAGATTTAGGCTAAAAATCACAAATTAAACATCTAGTGTTTAGTGACTTACTTTTTATTCTCATTCCAGTCTTCTTGTCTCCTATGATCTGATTCTATGGATGATGTCTTTTGACATACTTGGAAATTTTTGGTTCATCTCTATTTTCATCATTCTGATCATCATCTTGACCTTTATTTTGATCTCCATCGCTTGGAACATCATCATGAGGATTTTCCTAATTTTTGGTAATTGTAGCCTGATGCTCGGGTGTAATTTTTTGTTGCTAGGGAGCGATACACTATTACTTGGGAAGAGTGTTAGGTTCTTTAGTGTAAACAAACCTGTTGTAGTATTTTAGTTCTTTTCTTCTTTCCTTATCATTCTTTTCTGCAAATTCATCTATTCTTACATTTGCACTTTCAATGATCTTATTAGAGGACTTGTTAAGACATTTATAAGCCTTTCTTTTGGTGGAATATCCTAGAAAGATACCTTCTTCACTTTTGGATTCAAGCTTTCCATTTCTATCATACTTTAAAATATAACATTAACTACCAAAAATTTTAAATTAACTTACATTGGGTGTGTAACCATACCAAATCTCATAGGGTGTCTTCTTTGTGTCTTTCTTCAATTGTACTTTGTTTAATGTGTAGACAGAAGTACTGACAGCTTCCCTCCAGAAAGTGTGAGTGATGTTTTTCTCAATAATCAATGTTCTTGCACGGTCAACAATTGATTTGTTTCTCCTCTTAGAAATCTCATTTTGTTGTGGTGTTCTTGGTGCAGAAACATGTCTTTTAATTCCATGCTCATTACAAAAGTTAGTGAATTCATCTAAAATAAATTCCCCTCCTCTATCTGATCCTAAGCATTTTGATTCTCTACCACTTTGTTTTTCTACCATATCTTTATACCATTTAAACATCTTGAATACTTCTGATTTATCTTTTAAGAACATAGCTAACATAATTCTAGAATAATAATCTACAAAGATAATGAAATACCTATCACCATATTAACTCTTTGTCCTCATGGGTCCACATAGATTAGTATGGAGTAATTCTATAATTGCATCAGATGTATGGGCTTTACTCTTGAGACTAGACATTGTCATCTTACCTTTTTGAAAATTCTTGCACATGACATTCTTAAGCTTAAACATGCTTGGTAAGCCTCTTACTTTCCTTTTATTTCTTATCTTTATCATGTTGTCAAAATTCACATGACATAATATCTTATGCCATAACCATATATCTTCATTTCTAGCCATCAAACAAGTGGTGTTAATGTCATCAAGATAGAAAAGGTTACCTTTTGTCTATTCACCGGTTCTGATCAACCTTCCTGATTCATTGAAAATCTTTGCCTTCTTATTTTCAAATGCTACTTGGTGACCTGTATTATTCAGCTGTGAAACACTTAATAGATTATAATTAAGTCCTTTTACCCAGTAAGCATTTTCACATTTGATCAGGTTATTCAGCATTATGGTTCCTTTACTTTCAACTGGAAAAGGTGTGTCATTACCCATTCTTACTGAACCACCATTATAGTACTAAAAAGTTTCAAACTTTTTTTTATCACCGGTCATGTGGTGAGTGCAGCCACTATCTATGATCTAGACATTATTCTTACTAACTTTAGATATGAGTGCAGTCTCTACATACCTTTCTTCTTCTTCGTTTGAATCATCCTTCATGGCTACAAATACCATCTCATTGTCTTCATCAGATTCAATGTCAGTATCATCATCCCTGTTCTTAGCTAGGTAACAAGCTTTCTTTCCTTTGTCCTTGTAGTCTTGGGTATCTCTTCTATCAGATTGTCAGTTTCTTTGGTAATCTATGTTATCACCTCTATCAAACTTCTTTTCATATGTTCTGTCATTAGTTATGTCATCTTTTCTTTTGTTAGGACATCTTTCAGCAAAGTGTCCAATCTATTTACAATTAGAACATACAAGTGGTAATTTGCCTTTGTATCTACCTTTGCCTCTCTGCAATCTTTTACCCATTAATGCTTCAATCTCATCAAGTCTGTGATCATCACTATCACTTTCACTATCATTCCTCATAGTGTGTTTATGAATTAACTTACTTATTTTCAAAGAAGATTTGAATGCAGACTCTATAGATGGTAAGACACTATTATCAAAGTTATTCATCTCAAATGAAATAAGTCTACAAATTAGACTATCTAGGGTAACAGTATTGTTTTCAGCTGCTCTCATTTCTTGCATAGAAAATACTCTAATAGCATATAAAGGCAACAAGGTTCTTGGGATTTTACTTACCATTATCTCTTCTTCAAGTACACCTCCAACTCCTTAGATAGCATTGACTACCTCTTTTATTTTGCAGCTATACTGAGTGATATTTTCTCCTTCTTTCATCCTTAGGTCATCAAACCTCCCTCTTAGGCTTTATGCCTTGTCTCTTAGTACATTAGCATCTCCTCCATGTACCAGTGTCAATTTATCTCACATTTTCTTTGCAAAGGTGCAGGTTTTGACATCTTCAAACTCAGCATCAGCGAGTGAGGAAGAAAGCTCTATCATCATGCAATTGTGCTCATTCTTTTCCCTCAATTTTTCAAGTGTGTGAGGTCTTGTAGGAAATACATATTCAGTATCTAGGTGTTGAGTAATATCATTACCAATATATGATAGGTGGAGTCTTATTCTACTTTTCCATGATGCAAAGTTGTCTTTATTCAACTTGGGCACATCTCGTCTGTTTATCTTGTGATCTTTTGCTAGAGTTGTTAAACTCCCTTTCTAAGCATGCAAGCTCTGATACCAATTGTTAGAATAACTAAGAAGGGGGGTGAATCAGTGGCCTCAAAAATATTCCAATTAATCAACCCAAAAACTTAGTACCACAATATTAAGCCTCTAGTTATCTTCAATCCTACAAGATGTATGCCTTCAAATAATCATAACAAATAACTACTGCTCGGAGTTCACCTTTAAATGTTGTTCTTACTATTTATCGATTAGCGGTCTTTCATTTACCAAAAATAGTAAATTGCTTAGTGTATACCAATCAATCCAGATTAGTTATGTGTAATGTAAACCACTAAAGTAATTACTCAGAAACACATTGACACGTGGATTTTTAACATGGAAACCCTGTTAAGGGAAAAACCACTTGGGATCGATAACCCAAAATTTTCACTCTTCTAAAGTGAGCTCAGTGAAGAGCCAACCCTATTAAAGGTTACAAATACACTGTTAGGTGTGACCTTGTTAGAGGATTTAAATAGAATAGTTTTTCACTTGATATCGGGCATCCCTATGCTACCTTCTATGACCAAACCCAGTATAGTTTTTAAAATGGTATCTGGCATCTCATGCTATCTTCATGATCAAAATTTTTGATACTCCTTGGGATGTATCTCAATATAGAAAGGATTGTTAAGTCCTACTCGGTTAAGAGACTTTCTGAATCAATGGTTAAACTAAAATGGTAAATGATTTGTTCACACATACAACTTAAACTTGCAGATTTTCAGATCTATTGTAAGCTCATTATACCTTTCTGAGCAATGTATCTTTTCAATACCTTTTCTCCACTTCTTTCTTTTCGGTGATGATGTGCTTTGATGCTCGGTGTCTGCAAAAATCTTTAGCTCTTTCCTCAGCTTGATTGATCAAGACTGTATGAACTTGTTCTTCATCAGTTTCTCTCCAACATCTTTTTTCTCTATTCACTCCCCTAATTCATAATGAATTAGATTGTCTCTTTATAGACATGATATCACCATTTTTCATTTCTTGATTTTCTTGTTCTTGGAGTGATTCATAATTTTAGCCAATCTTGATTTAAATCTTTACCTCTATTTTATCTCGTAGAAATATCTTTGACAACTGGAAAAAATAGCTTTAAATATTTTACTTATCTTTGGCTTTAACTTGTTGATGAAAACAATGTTATCACCCAGTTAACTCTATCTTTAGCTCTGTCAGCTAAGTATTTTGTCAATTGTGAACTTAAGTTCTTTTCAGTGTTTTAACTCTTGTTAGCTTCGGTCAACACTTCAGTTCTCCTTGGGTTTCTCCATTGGGGTTGTCTATCCATCAAGCATCACTGTGAAGTTCTACTCATTGATAATGCTTGTGATTCTGCTCATCATTAATGCTTTCTCAAACATCACTATTACTTTTCTCTTAGGTTTCTGTGTCTGTCAGTGTGCACTTGTCCATTGGTGTTTGTTGTTACTTTATGAATTCTGAACTTTTATGCATTACTGAAAGCATAATCTTTATCTTTCTAATTCTCTGAAGTCTTTAACACTTTTAATATAACCAATCAGATTACATCAAGTTTACATCAATGAAAATACAATCCATTAACAGATTTAATGTCTTTCATTATGTTTCTGCATTTTGGTGATCAACTTAACATCTTCAAACATTCAATCAGTTATATGTCATCAATCTCTCCCTTTGGCATTGATGGAAACACACTACATTATTACACTATATTATTACTAATACAATATGAAATATATCAAGTTTATTTCATCCATCTCTCCCAAATCTTTTGTTCTATAACCAATACAAATGTCTGGCTCTCGATAAGATCATATAGCTTAGATTTGTTTCTTGCAGAGTGTGTTCTTCAATCTTTAATCCCTTCACTGCATAGATGTAGCAGCTTCTATCTCTATTCTATGTTGTCCCTTGACTGTTCCTCTCCTTGATAATCTCTTTTTTTCCTTTGACAATAATAAGTCATTTCTCTTTTTCTCTGTATTCTTTTCCTCATGATACTTCTCTCCCTTTGATGGATATTTCATATGTAATCTCTCCCTTTAGATAATGATACAATTTCTCTCTTTGAATCTCTCTCCTTGATAATTATATGATAATGAGATAATATCTCCCTTTGACAGCAATGCCAAAGTAATTATTGAGCATTCGAAAGTTATATCCTTTTTTCTCCCTTTTTTTTAATATATTCTTTGAATTTCCCTATCCATCATCAATACATTGACTTTGGTGTTTGGTGTAGTTTTGTACCTTGTTTTGTACATGTATATCTTTGCAGTCCATCTCTTGCTTGCATCAACATGAATGATCTTCTGATTTGTGTTTAGGTTGATGCAATCTCCTAGTTATCTTACTGACTGGTAGACAAGGGTTGGACCCCTAGTCTCTTTCTCAGGTACTCAAATGTATTTTTTAGTAATGGCTTGGTGAATATGTCAGCTAATTGTTCCTTTGATTGAACATATTCCAGTATCACTTCTTTTGTTTGCACTTGTTCTCTTAAGTAATGATACTTGATTGCTATATACTTAGTCTTAGCATGCATGACTAGATTCTTTGATATGTTTATTGCATTGGTATTATCACAATAGATAATTAGTGGTTCAAGAATATTCATATTCATACCTTCCAGTAATTATTTGATCCAAGCAATATTAGAGCAGTCTGTAGCAGTAGCCACATATTCTACTTCTGCAGTAGACTATGAGATGCATCCTTGCTTCTTGGTGATCCACGTGAAAAGTCTGTCACCAATGAAGAAAGCTCCTCTAGTTGTGCTCTTTCGGTCATCTATGTTTCCAGCCCAATCAACATCTGCATAGAATTGAAGCTCAAATTTTCCTTCTCTTTTATACCATAAGCCATAGTCCTTGGTGTTCTTAAGATATCTTAGAATTCTCTTGACAGTAATCATGTGTGATTCTTTGGGATTAGCAGAGAACCTTACAACTATTCCAACTGTATGTGCTATATCTAGTCTGGTATGAACAACATACATTAGTTTTCCAAACATTGATCTATACAAGGTTTGATTTACCTCATTTAATTTATCTTCTTTTGTCATCTTACATCTGGTAGCCATAGGTGTTCCAACTGGCTTGCAATTGTGAGGCCTACCCCAGTCTGACATAATATTAACACTATTTCTCATTTATATGCTCTCCAGTCAATACTAATTTTGCTATAGTTAGACTTTTGGGACACATCTATTACTTTATGGATCCATGGAAACCTTTGCTTGTATACAAACACCTGATTATGTAATCAGGAAATCTATATAATACTCTATGTTAGTGATGCAGATTTCCCTACAGAACT
>MU226986.1:5848799-5884605 GCA_018584345.1 Thuja plicata
AGAAAAATGGAAGCTTGATTCTTGTGCACAAATATCCTCCAATAGGAAAATAGGAGTTGACTTTTGTGTCTTTTTCCTTTTTTATAAAATAAGAATAATGCTTTATTTGTGCAACATAGGATAAGAAGAAATTGAGGATTTTTTATTTAAATAAAAGAGGAGGAAATTCCTTTTATTTAAATAAAGGCTTAGGATAAAGTGATTTTATTATTTAATTAAAAGAGATTTTTAATTAATTAAAAGAAAGCATGTTCTCTTAATTAAATAATATTTTTAATTTTATTTTTTTTCTCTTTTAAATTAAATAAGGCTCAAACCTTAGGAAATATTGAATTGATTATGATTTGATCAAGGAAATCGATATAATTGATATTGTTGATATTTGAAAATATTGATTCAAGGATTTGATAAATTGAGAAATGGGGCCCAAAGTCTAGGCGACCATTTTAGGTTGCATACAAGTATGACTTTGGTATAGAATATATCAAAGGAAAGGAGAACAGAGTGGCAGATGCACTCAGTAGGAGAAGGTATTTATCCGCCATATCCAATACCAGGACACGCTTGAGAGAGCATGTGCTAGAGAAGTTACCTGGTGATGACCATTATGAGATGGTCTGATCTGCCTTACAGAAAGATCCTTCTGATTACAGGTTCAGTGGCTATTCTTTTGATAGTGATGGTATCCTGCGATACCAAACCAGGATGTATATTCCCGACCGTGTAGGGTTGAGGAAGGTTGTTTTGGAGGAGATGCATTGTGTTCCTTATGCCGATCATCTAGGGGTGACCAAGATGCTTAATGATGTGAGACCATTGTACTTCTGGCCTAGGCTGAAGTGTGATATTATAGCTTTTGTGGCCCAATTTTTAGAATGCCAGTGAGTCAAGGCTGAGCATATTCATCCGACAGGATTGTTGTACCCTCATGATATACCAGAGTACAAGTGGCAGGTCATAAGCGTGGATTTTATTCAAGGTCTTCCCATGACTAGACAGAGGCATGATTTTATCTTGGTGGTAGTTGACAAACTCACCAAGGTAGCACACTTTATACCTGGCAGTTTGTGAGACGGTTCCCTAGCTCTTGCTAGGAAATTTGTTCATGAGATCTTTCGATTACATGGGGTTCTAGAGACTATTATTTCCGATAGGGATACTCATATGACATCAAGGTTTTGGACAACCTTGAATTCATCCCTAGGTACATGACTAAATTTTAGTACTTCATACCACCCTCAGACAGATGGTCAGATAGAGAGGGTGAACCAGGTCGTGGAGGATCTATTGAGGATGTACTACATAGATCAGCAGTACAAGTGGGAAGAATATATCTCACTAGTGGAGTTTTCTTATAACAACTCCTATCATGCATCTTTAGGCATAGCACCATTGAGGCGTTGTATGGATGCAAATTCTGCACACCCATTAGTTGGGACAAGGTAGATGATTGAGTGGTTATTGGTCCTGATATGCTCTGCGAGATGGAGGAGCAAATGACATTGATCCGCTCATGTCTGAAGGAAGCAGTTGATAGGCAGAAGAGTTATGTAGATAAGAACTACACCTTTAGACAATTTCAGGTTGGAGATAAAGTATTCTTGCATGTACGGCCACAAAAGAGTTCTATCTCTTTTGGCAGGGTGTCAAAGTTAGCCCCGCGCTATGTTGGTCTGTTCGATGTGCTGGAAGTCATCAATCTAGTGGCTTACCGACTTGCTCTACCACTAGCTCTTGCCCATATTCATAGTGTTTTCCATGTTTCATTATTGAAACCTTATCACCCTGATGCCTCTCACATTTTTGGATTGGCGTGCTTTATAGGTGCAGGATCCGAGAGTGGTCTCAGTGGAGCCTACTTGGGTCATTGATCAGCGTACCATCAGGGTGCGCAATGCTGATGTGCTCCAGTATAAGGTCCAATGGGACCAATTTTTCACTGATAGTGCTACATGGGAGGTTGCGGATGACATGCGTCATTCCTTCCCTCATCTTTTTAGTTAGATGTTGTTTATGTTTGATAGTTCATAGACTCTTGATGTGACATTCTACTCATACTTTGTGAGTTTTAGGGTGTGATGATTATGGCTTTGATGTTTTGGATATTGGTATACTTTAGTTTTTGTTTGGACTATCATGTTGGAGACACTATATATACACTGCTCTGCTTTCCGTTATGAGATAATGTTTCTGATACTTTTGATTTGGTTTCAAAATTATTGATGAGAGAATCATATCATGTTATGTTTACATTGCAAATGATTATGTATATGTTTTTGTTGTTGATACTTACATGACATCGGGATGATGTCTCTTCCAAGTGGGGAGGGATGTCACGACCGGTTTTGCGACCTCCTAGTTAAGAAAATCATTCAATCAAATTATGCCGACTTGGATGACTCGACATGTCTGGGTAATTATGAAATTGGTAAAATGTTGCAATATTAGAATGCTTTATTGATTTTGGAGGTATATTTCTTATGTGAATTACTGATGATGGTTTATCTTGTCGAGTGCTTGAGTGGTTGCAGGTCGGAGGACAGGGGTGTGGTCGAGGAGAGAGATCTAGCTCCCTACCTAGTGACAGATTCGAATACAGTAGTGCCACGCACACACCACTTTATAAACATTTATTAGTTTGTTATGAGCGATTAATGTCAAATGAATGAAAATAAATATCTGCAAGCATTTTTTATTTATTTATTTATTTTATCTAAATGGAAATGTGAACCAGATTATGCTAATCTTATAGTGTTAGGAAATTGCTATAATTTTAAAATGTCTAGATTATAGATGGAATTGATTAATAAAAACTATGTTTCATAGTTATGTGTCTTCGAATCCTTTTGCTTTCACTATTCATTTTTACGGAAGTAAATCAAGAATTAGTTGGGGGAAATGTTGATTTAATGCCAAGAAATCTTTCATTAGGGGACGTTTTTTTTTTTTTTTTCCTTCTTGACATGCACGGAGAAGAGTAACTGGAAAAAAAAAATAGAATAAAATTAGTGGGACAGCGCTTACATTGGTCAGCAACACTCTGCATATCGCTGGATTGGGAGATTCTGACAGGCAACGCTCTCCATTCAGAAATCAGGTTCCTCTTTTTTTTTCAGTTCTTGCAATTAAATTTCATTGTAGATTGGTTCTATTCCATTTCTGTCTCAATGTCTGGTATATTTGGATCTATGCGTTAAGATGGGAAAGGGTTGGCTCTTTAGCCTGCAATGGATTTTCCATGCATCTTCCCTCTTTCTGCACTCAGCTAGTTGATTCCTAGCTGGGCTTCACACTAGTTCCTCGCTTGCTTTCCCTCTATCTCTCTGTTCATAGGTTATAACTTCCATTGACCACTTGAATGATGCTGCCATTCTTTGCTATGCCTCATACATTATATCTTTTAGGCTAAATTATTTTCTTCTTTTTACGGCAATCGCTATAACTGTCTCACCTCAGGGGATCTTTTCTTTTTCTTACTTTTAAAGCCGTATAGCTTTGTCATTAGGATTTCAAATGCTTTTCCTTTCAAGTGTATGCACATCAGTTCACATGCTTTGTCGATGACTTCAGATTCAATGCATGCTTCTTGAAACAGAAATGCGATACCTCCATACTGGCATTCGCATCTCAGCCCTCATGTCTTGGTGACTGGTGTGAGCTTTACACCTGTTTATTAAATGCATTTACCCTATGTTTAAACTCGGTTTTCTTACCGTTTCAATGTATTGATTTCACAATTTTATTTTGAATAATATGTTGGTTGAATGGACGATTCAATAATATATTTTAATTGGAGAAAACTTCGATTACCAACATGTCTATCAGGGATGGACCAATGTACATTGCACAAGTATATGCAGCTGCATACATGGCATTGATAATTATTCCTTTCCACACAGACATCAAAATGGTCCTTGTCATTGATGGGGATTCAATATCTTTTGTTCAGTCTTATGTAGGAGCGGTTTCTCAAGTTCTGCTGTAGAATGATGAGAAACAGTAGTGCTACTTAGTCTGCCTCTGAATGCAATATATAACAAAAAAGTGCAGATGGGAATAGGCACAGCATTCACACAGACCTTGTAACGAGAATTTTCATCTTTTTCTCCCATAATAATTATGTCCATGAATAGAATAGCAGCATGGAATAAGAATGAAAATGTCCACCAGAGCCTTAATAGGATTGATAACTTGTTTTCTGTTGTTTCCTGTGGAGAAGCCATGACACAGAGACTCACAAGGAGCCATGTAACTTCTTGGGCAATGTTAGTATCTGCTCCCATAAAAAACAAGCCACCTTTTACATCCAACTTGGGTCAATGAACTATTTTGGACTTGTATCTATCTCACCCCCCCCCCCTTTGATTCGATTACAACTAAGGCAACTATCGATCTCACGCCTTTGATAAAATATTGTATATATATAGGAATATCTAATATATTGTTGTTCAGCTCTGACTTTTAAATAGATTCTGTTTTGTTAGTTATTTTGGTTTTGCATACTCCTCTACCACCACATTTGACTCTGTATGCAATGCTCAGTTAACAACTCTTTCTTTTAGCTATTAACAATTCTTTCTAACTAATAAAAATTCTTTCTTTAGCGGATAGTATGAAGATTGGAACCTACCAGCATAATGTGTTTTTCCCGTATGTTGTTTTTACTCATTAGACTGTCTGATTTGAACAGTTGTAATCAACTTTTAATCATATTGAGACTTATATATTAGTTGAAATAGTTCTGTTTTATGACACATCATCTCAGATTAAATCACTTGCATGATGTGAAACTTCTTCAAGAAATGTTATTAACTGAGTTTTTGAAATGCTGTTATTTTATTTCTTTTTCATGGGATTATGGAATGTATCAATTGATGGGAGTTATGCCGAATGTAGATTACAAGGGAGGGTGAATTCTTGTATTTACCTGTCAGTTCAAATCTGGATTAATACTTTGGCCAAAGTGAATGCATTGTTTATTGTCATGCATGGTTATTTATACCCCTTGCGACATCTGATGTATAGAACCTACTGTAGGCATATGTGCTTGTAGGTTAAGTTACACGGCTGCACTAAGACCATCCAAATCTACCAGTAGCGAGAAGCTAGGCTCTCGTTGTAGGGATGGGGTGTTCTTCATGTCAGGAAGCTCATCACTTCCAGAGCTGACCACTCCATGGTTGGGTGGTAAAAGTGCCTGGACCCCACTTCTGTTCTCAAGGAAGCGTAAGGGACTCAGTCCGAGGCTCAGGAGATAGATCCCGATGAGTTGATACTTCCAGTGTTAAATTCTTCTCTTCTTTCTCTAATTTCATGTTGTACTTTATCTGGTGATCGACAAGCTGGTCGACACTTCTGGATGTAATACTTTTGTTGTATCAATGTAATTTGTATATTTGATTCCTATATCCGACAAGTTGGTCGGCATGAAATTGTATGTAATATATCTTGTGATTCATTTTACTTCGACAAGATGGTCGTTTGTATGAACTTCATTGATGTAAATTTTTGAATTTACTAACTGGGATGTCGACTTGGTCTTTCGACTTTATCGACTTTCAACTTATTATGTTAAAAGCTTATGTGGCATTCTTGTGAGTTTTTCAGTCTTTACATTATGAAATTGTATGTAATATATCTTGTGATTCATTTTACTTTGACAAGATGGTCGTTTGTATGAACTTCATTGATGTAAATTTTGGAATTTACTGACTGGGATGTCGACTTGGTCTTTCGACTTTATCAACTTTTGACTTATTATGTTAAAAGCTTATGTGGCATTCTTGTGAGTTTTTCAGTCTTTACATCATCACACAATGTTTTCTCCTTGTATAAATTCCTTCAGATACTCTTTGATTCTCCAATCCATTATCATCATTATTTTCTCAATGCTTGATCATATTGGATTCTTTTGACCGTCCCTTATACTTGTGATAGTCCTCCATTTATTTTGTGATCTCAGTCTTTGTGTTCATTGTCATGATTGTTTTATAATCATTTCATTTGCTTCTATATTCTTGTATTTCCTTCATAAACTCCCTCATCCAAGCCAGCCAAGTTGTCACATTTTTATTTCATTTCTCATCTTGGATATTTTGATATGCATTCATAGATCTCATTTCTTTATGGCAGTGGTCTTCATGCCCCCTATAGCAGTGTTTGATCATCTTCTTTACAAACTTGAGCATGGTCTGATTTCTACTCCATTAGGGATTCTCTATATCTCTTCTCACTCAAGATAATTTTATTTATCCCTTGAAAAGCTACTATGTGACCATTATCTATCACTTTTGAAGAATCATTAATGAAGATCATTGTAACTATAGATCATTCTTAGACTCTTTGCATAAAGGTCATTGTCCTTCACCTATCATGGAACATAAAGTTTGTATTTTCCTTTATGTAATTCACTTTAATGATAGTGATTTCCTCCTTTATGAAGCCAACATGCATCTTAACCTATGAATGGACCCTGTCACTTCTATGTTCTTCTTCAAATGATGTCTTCTATTTTTCATATCATTACTTTACCTCACTAATAGACATCATTGTGATGATTTTTATTTTTATCTTTTAACATTGTTATCTACCTTCATATTTTAGTGTCATTTTTGTGCATTCAATGTCTTTATGATATTCATGACAGCACTTTCGTTGCACATGTTCTTGTTTCTATGCCTTGACAAATTGTAGAGTTGGAGAAAATGGAAGTTGAAGGGTCATCTTTGGATTATAAGGTCAAGATTTAGTTTTAGTTTTTTTTGGTGAGAAAGGTTATTTATGGTTTAAAAATACTTTTTATGGTCTAATTCACGAGAGAGGTGAAATTTCAAGAAGAAAGTCAATAAAGAACTCTATATTTCCTATAAGTTTGGATGTAAATTTTTTTTATATAGGTAAATGTATGGCCTTGTACTTCATATTATGGCCTTAAAATTTATGAAAGGATGGATAATTTCTTCATATTTCAAATTCCTTTTGTTTTATTAAATTTCATCATGATTTGCAAAAGATATGATAAAAATAGTGAGTGCAAGTTCCATATTTTTCACTATGAAATAGAAATTAATTTGATTGGTATGGCCTTGTATGGTTTATTAAGGGATTGAGACCCATATTGTTGGGAATATATGTTTGTTTCAAAACTTTTTCATTATTACCAGTCCTTAAGATAAGATTGTTTGATTGGTGTAATAAATCAATCTTTGTAACAACCTTGTTGGGAAAACTAAGGTAATACAGAGTAAACAATCAATTTTGAGGCATTCTGTAAACATAAACCCTAACTAATTCTTGGAAATTTTGAATGAATTAAAAATGGGTATCCAAAAATGGTTTTACATATTAGAGATCAGTTCCAGTTGAAAATTTATGGCTTAAATATGTCATTTGCTGCCCCTTTAGGCCTAATTGTAGCAAATTACCAATCAAATTTAGAAGGGCGTCTTTGAAAGTGACCCCACCCAAGTTTATGATATTTCTTATAAATTTAAAAAGGGTATTTGAATATGTAGTCATTTTGTGGATATTTCTCATGTCTTGAAATTTGTGCCATGGTTTGTCATCTATGAGGGCTACTAGGGAAAGGGCCTTGTTGTGGTTGTGTGTAAGGGTTTGAGGATATTAGAGTTCTTGAGAGTTTCCAAGGGTGTATAAATGATGTATTTTATTGTTCTAAGGTATTTTTACTATTGATGATATTATCAATGTGTAAAAATAAATGCATGTGTGTTATTTCAAAATGGTGTTGACTGAAACTTATGAACAAATGTCAAATATCCATTTTTCCAGAGTTTGAAATGGAACCGGTGGTAATATAATCAAATTTGTGAATTTCACAACATCTAATCACTGGATGTTTATTAAAAGTATAACACATGAATATTTTTTAATTGATAAACAATCTTAGTCCAACTACAACTCTACTCCCATGTATGTGGGTCCTTGAAGGTATCTACTAAACAATGTGTGGATCTTTGTTTTCCTTTTGCTTTTGCTTCTCATTTTTCATATCTCCTACCATAGAATATTTGAGATGCCTTGATGTAGAATGAATAATTTTCAAATATCGTGTTTCATTGAAGTCAAGAAAATAGATTGATTTGTGACAAAATGATTTATACTATTTTAAGAATTGATAAAGTTAATCCTCGATTACCCCTTGAAGGATCTTGGCTTTTTGTAGGTTTTATGAATTAAAAATTATGAGAGCCTCTTTTTTTCCTTTGGAAGAAATTGAGAAACACCTACGGATACTAAAAGAGGATCTTAATTGTTTTTCATTACCCTGCAAGCTAACCTCCACATGCTAAAGGATCATAGTACCAACAATGGTAATTTGTTATCTCTAATCCTTGTAATGCACATATTAAAAGGATACATAATACTTATATCTATTTTCCTAAGAACATGAATGGACTATTCTTTGAGTCAAATGGTTTATGAATATAATTGAATAACTTATTTAAGAGGTTATATGGCATATTTTTTCTAATTTTTTCTGTTGATTTTTGAGATATTAGAAATGCGGGATAATGAAGCAAGGGTGGCTAGAGGTTTTGGTTGGTCCCGTATGAAGGATGATGAAGCAAAGGTGACTACAAAACTTGTTTGACATTTTTATGGGCATTAATTCAAAGAAAAAAAATGGAAAATGTTCATCAAGTGGCTAATACTTCTAATGTTCATTATTTTAAGCCATATGCCTTTATGAAATTTTCTAATTTTCAAGATCCCTTTGACATCATATTTAATAATTTATTGAGCTCTAAATTTCCTACTCTTTCACCTATACATCCATTAGAACCATTTTTGTGCTTACCTTGGTCTTTTATGTTAATTTATCTTTCTGTGAAGTATGGGAATGCTTAGATATCTCTGTTAACTTTAATTTTAATCAAGTGTCATGCATTTTCAAGAAGTCTATCAAAAGTTATAAACATTTTTGTGAGGATAAGTCTGAAACCCTCACTCAACAAGGGTTTTGAGAAGAAATAATTTATTAGAGCACCCTTTTCCATTGGAAATCTTTATAAATATGGTTTTTTGAAGGCTCATTGAGTCTAGAATAATATTTTGTAACTTTAAAATCCAAACAACAGTGATAGTCCATATTATTTTGATGCTCTAGCCCGTTATTATGTGTTTTAACTGTCAAAACTAGATTGTATTGATCAATATGAAGATATGAAGAAATCCATTGTGGTTGGGTGACAAAAATAAGTACATTTTCTAGTTTTTTGGTGAATACAATCCATTGGAATAGTTGGTCATTAAACTATGCAAGTTTTTAGGAGGGTTGCTTTGGAAAATAGACCTAATTAGGCCCAATCAGTCAAAATTTGAGGCCTTTGTTACAAAAAAACCACACCTTGTTTCTACATATTTTGATTAACTCTTAAATGGGTATCTAGAACCCTAACCCTTTGTGGAGATACATCTTGTATCAAATTTTATGATGAATTTTGGCTTTGATCAGGGCTACTAGCCTTAAGGGAAATTTATGGTAAAAGCATGAAAGATGACACAACTAGTGGTTGTGGATTTTTTCAAGGATTTCTTCATGTTTTACTTTCCTAATATAAAGTATTTTTTTTCTTATCCATTTGAGTGTAGAGAACCATGGAGTACTTAATTGGTGTTTTTTGCCAAGATGCCTAGTAACCTTATGAAGGAGTGTTGGGGGTTCATGACAAGTAGCAGCGATAGGATGATTTTAATACCACACAAGATGAATATAATCCCTTTGATTCCTTGTAAGGTCTTTCTAAATATGTTCTTGGGCTTGGGCCTGATGACCTAGTTGAGTTTCATTGAAGTTGGGGCTTGAAAACGAAGGAACAAAAATAGACTTTGCAAGAAATGTAATGACATGCAACTTGTGAAGGTTTGGAGGGATTAGGAAGACCTAATTTAATGTTTTTTAGGTGTTTTTAGAGTTTGGAGAGTTTTGGGAGTGGCATTTTTAATAAACCCTCATTGTATGCAAACCTAGAAGGCCTAAAAGTGAGATTGATGTGTTGGGTGAATTTGTGAGAGTACCCATTGATATAAATTGTTGATTTGGTCTATTTGAACCCTAAATATACTATTAAGAAAATAAAATTCATCTAAGACACTTCAATTACCAAAACCTCCATTTGACAACACACTTTGCACTTTACCTAATAACAACTATTACCAACTTTAACAATTTTTGACAACTTTTGTGTTTTTGACCAAAAACTTGCATCATTGACCTTTTAACATGAACAATGTTCCTTATAGGTCTTATTAAATGGAAATAGACATGGAAATAAAAAATTTGACATTATTGACCATTTGGGTTACAAGAAAAGTTGCTTGATAACTTTTCTTGCAACTTGACAACTTTTCAACCTATGACCTCATTGACTCCCATGACCCTCGTTACATCTTGAAAGGTCTAGAATGACCTCATTAAAATTCCAAAATGGATTAAAATTCCAAGAATCACCAATAAACCATTTTTGACAAGCATGACACCTATTGACAATTTAGTTGCAAGAAAAGTTGCTTGATAAAAAAACTTCAACTCGACAACTTTTACAAAATGTGACAATATGACCCTAATAAATCTTATTACATCATGAATGGTCTATTATGACCTTATTACTTCCAAAAGTGACTCAAAGTATCAAAAATCTATATTAGACCATATTTTTTAAGCAAGGATAGGTGTCCTTGCACCACTAGATAGAGACAATCCAAAAGCAATCAATTACTACCATGAAGTGACAATTGAATAGCAAGAAGAAATATAGAGAAACGTGAAAAAATATACCAAAATAGTGAAGAGACCTGATGTAAAACTAGCTTAGTAGCATATGTATCTTACAAGAACAAGTGAAGGTGTCATTGTACAAATATAACAATACAAAATTTATTTATGTATTTATAATCAAATGGTACACATTAGGATATACAAATGTAATGATACAATTTGATTTATGTATTTATAATCAAATGGTACACATTAGGATTTACAAAATTTGGCCTCTCAATTTACAAATCAGCCCATGGCCACTTATATATACAAAATTTGGCATCTAATATGCACATGATAGTTCATTATCATATATATATGCAAAATTTTCCATCAAAATATACACATGACATCTCAATACCATTTATATATAGATAATTTGGCCTCCAAATATGCACGTAGAGCACCTCATGGCCATTTATATATACAAAAAAAAAAGCAAATTTACAATGTTTCACAAAAAAAATATACAAATTTGTCAAAATATTTCTATCATTATATAGAATCATTCTTGTAGATGCCCAAAATTAATCAAGTGAACCTTCTAGATCATCTCTAACCCTTATTGTGTCAAGTATTTCCTTGTGTTCATCTTCGCAAACTTTTAATAAATTCTTGTTAAGAGGTCTACTATGATACTTAATCAATTGAATATTTGTTGCAACGAGGTTAGTCTAATAAAGAATATGTCTATGTGTCTCAAATCCCTCAAACAACCATGCATTAAATTTTTTGATAGGATACCATACAAGCCATGTCCATGTCACAAGAATAAATCCTATTGGGTACTAAAAACCCTCTCCATCAATGATTGTGGTGTTGGAATAATGGAGGGGTATGGACTGAGAGGGGAGGGGTGAATCAGTACCCTTAAAAATTTTATCAATTAATCCTAGTAATCTTTTCTTGCATTACCGACCATATTATTTTCTACATTATGCATGTAATATCATAACATAAATGTAAGTGCATGTAAACGATCATAAAAACATTCATGAAACTTAGTTACACATGATACAAGAATTGGTAACGCAGAAAACCCCTGTTAGAAGGTAAAAACTGCGGTGGGGATGAAACCCACAAAGATTCACTATCTATAGAATGGAAGGTGTCGGTTAAGGCTACAAGTTTTGATCACTTCTGATGATCTTATCCTGTTAGGAGTAATATGTTAGACTTGTTAAGTATACTTTGTTAAGATATTTCAACAACACAATGTATGTGTGCACTCAGTTAAGATATTTACAATAAGACTATTAAGTCCACCTTCTTGAAGGATTTCATCTATTTGCTACAATTGTTAGAGAGTGGAAAAAAATACTTATTACCTGATTGTTAGTAATAACTGAGAGGGGGGTGAATCAGTGGCCTCAAAAATTAATCCTTAAACCAACCCTTCAAAATTAGTACTACAAATTATACCTCTAGTTATCTTCAGTCCTACAAGATGAATGCCTTGAAATACTTATATCAAATTACTACTTGTCGGAATGCTTTGTAAAACCTTCTTCTGTATGTTTACCCATAAGCAGTCTTACTATTTACTGAAACACAGTAAATAACTAGTGTATACCGATCAATCTAGAATAACTTATGTAAAATGTAAAAGAGTAAAGTAATGAAACATAAACACATAACACATAGATTTTTAACGTAGAAACCCTGTTAAGGGAAAAACCACTGGAATTAGTACCCCAAATTTTCACTCTTCTGAAGTGAGCTCAGTTAAGAGCCAACCCTGTTAAAGGTTACAAGCACACTATTAGGTGTGACCTTGTTAGAGGATTTAAAAGATAGTTTGTCACTTAGTTTATGGCATCTAATGCTACCATCCTTGATCAAACACTCACTTGGCTTGTCAATATATGGCATCTAATGCTACCATCCTTGATCAAACATTCACTTGGCTTTTCAATAGGTATCGGGCATATCCAATGCTACTTTGTATGATCAAAATTTTTGATACTCCTTGGGATGTATCTCAATTACAAAGGACTTTTAAGTCCTACTCGGTTAAGAGACTTGATGCTTCAATGGTTAAACTGAAACAGTAAATTGATGTGTTCACACATACAACTTGAATTGCATATTTTCAGATCTATTGTAAGTAAATTACCTTTCTGATTAATATAATTAATTCAATACCTTTGCTCCACACTGTTCTTCTATATGATGTTGTTTCACTATTCATCGATGTCTACAGAATCTAGCTCTTTCCTCAGCTTGTTGATCAGGTCTTCTCCTTTAGAATATCTTTAGCATCTATTCTCTTTTCACTTCTTTTCACTCCTCAATTCATAATGAATTAGGTTGTCTTCTTTATAGACATGATTCACCATTTCTTGGATTTCTTGATCTTGGCATGATCCACAATTCTCGCCAATTAGATTTAAAGAAAAACTCCAGTTTTATCTCATTGAGATCTTCTTGCCGCTTGGACAAAGAAGCTTTAAATCCCTTACTTATCTATGGCTTTATCTTGTTGATTAAAACAATGATAAGTATCAGTTAAGTCTATTTTTAGCTCTTGAAAGATAATAATTTTATCATTTTTGAACTCTCTATCCTGTCGGTCAATACTTCAGTTAGTCATCGGTGATAACTGATTGTTCCATCAATGTGACTTCAATTTACTTCAGGATCTCCGTCTATTGGGCAACACTGTAATTCTGTCCATCGGGTTACTCTGTGCTTTTCCTATTGGGCAACACTATGACTTTTCTCATCATAATGCTGTGCATTTTCTCATTGGGTAACACTGTGACTTTTCTATTTTACTCTGTATGTCAGTGTGCACTCCATCGGTGTATACAGTCACTTTGTGAATAATTGACTTATATGCATTACTAATAGCATAGCCTTTGATTCATCAGTTCTTTGAAGTCTTTGGCAGTATGTCCATGACCATACAGATTATATCAATTTTACATCAATGACAATACAATATATTAACTGATTTAATGTCTTGCATAAACTTTCTATATCACTATGATCATCAACTTAACATCTTCAAACATTCAATCAGTTATAGTTCATCAATCTCTCCCTTTGGCATTGGTCGCAACACACTACATTAACACACTATATTATTACTAATATAATATGAAATATAATAGTTGAATTTCATCAAACTACCAATCTTATATACTATAACCGATACAAACATCTGGTCCTCAGTAAGTTCATATAACTTAGATTTGATTCTTGCAGCTTTCTCTCTGTCTTCAATAGATAAATGTAGAATATTTTCTTTCTTTTATGTGATGTGTTCTTCTATGTCAAACTCTCTCCCTTTGACTGTTCTCTTTTCTTTGATGTCTCAGTCAACAATTCTCTCCCTTTCTTATTACATTTCTCCCTCTGGATAATGTGATGGATATAATCTCTCCTTATATAATCTCTCCCTTATATAATCTCTCCCATAGATATAATCTCTCCCTAATGTGATACCTTGATGTGATAATGGATATAATCTCTCCCTTTGATAGAAATGCCAAATAAATATTTTTGACAGTAATGCCAAACAAATCCTTTTTATCCATAATATACTCCTTGAATTTCCCAATCCATCAGCAATATAATAACTTTGGTGCTCATAGTAGATAAATACCTTGTTGTGTATAGATGTATCTTTGAAGTCCATTTATCTTCTTGCATCAACATGAATGATATTATGATAATATGTAGGCTGATGTAGCCTTCTAGTCATTTTACTAACCAATAGACAAGGGTCTGACCCCTAGTCTCTTTCTCAAGTACTCAAATGCATCCTTAGGCAGTGGCTTGGTGAAAATATTGGCTAATTATTCCTTATATTTCACATACTCAAGTACCACTTCCTTTTCTTGAACTTGTTCTCTCAAATAATGATACTTGATGGCAATATGCTTTGTTTTAGCATGCATGACTAGATTCTTGGAAATGTTTATTGCACTTGTATTATCACAATTGATAATTACTGGTTCAAGAATTTTCATATGCATACCTTCCAGTAACTATTTGATCCATGCAATATTTGAGTAGTTTGCAACAGCAGGAACATACTCTGCTTCTAGAGTAGACTGAGAGATGCATCCTTGCTTCTTGTTGATCCATGTGACAAGTCTGTCACCCATAAAGAATGTTCCTCCAGTTGTGCTCTTTCGGTCATCAATATTTCCATCCCAATCAGTGTTGGTAAAGACTTTAAGTTCAAATTTTCCTTCTCTTCTATACCATAAGCCATATTCCTCGGTATTCTTCAGATATCTTAGTATTCTTTTCACAGTAGTCATATGTGATTCCCTAGGATTAGAAAAAAAATTTGCAACTATTCCTACTGCATGTGCAATATCTGGTCTAGTATGTACAACATACATGAGTTTTCCAATCATTTATCTATACAAAGTTTGATTTACCTCTGATGACTTTCCCTCCTTTGTCAACTTACATCCAGTTTCCATCAGTGTTCCAACTAGTTTGGAATCTTCCATTTTGAATATTTTCACTACTTCCTTTATGTATTTGGATTGTGTAATGAAAATACCTTCATCTTGTTGCATGATATGTAGAACAAGAAAGAACTTGATCTCTCCAAACATAGACATCTCAAACTCTTTGCTCATTTCATTTGCAAATGATTTGCATAGCATATCATTGCCTCCAAATATGATGTCATCAACAAATATCTCAGAAATCAAAATGTTAGTATCAGTATCTTCCTTCAAATAAAGATTAATGTTTTCACTAGTTCTTACAAATCCAATACTTATAAGATAGGAATGAATTCTTTCATACCAGGCTCGGGGTGCTTGATTCAATCCATACAAGGCTTTGTGTAATCTACATACCATGTTTGTCTTGTCTGGATCAACAAACCCTTCTAGTTTCTCAATGTATACCTCTTCCTCAAGTATTCCATTTAGGAATGTAGACTTGACATCCATTTGGTATACCATGAATCCTTTACATGCAGCATAAGAAAGTAATATTATCACTCCTTCTAGCCTAGCAATAGGTGAAAAGGTCTCTCCATAGTCAATCCCTTCTTCTTGTGCATACCCCTTGCATACTAGTCTTGCTTTATTTCTATTGACTTCTCCATTCTCATTCAGTTTATTCCTGAATATCCATTTTTTATCGATGACATTCTTGTTATCTGGTCTTGGTACAAGTTTCCATATCTTGTTTTTCTCAATCTCCTCATTCATAGCACTAATCTATTAATTATTATCAAGTGCAGCATTGATAGATTTTGGTTCAAAATCACAAATAAGACATCTTGTGTTTAGAGACTTACTTCTAGTTCTCATACCAGCCTTCTTGTCTCCAATGTTCTGGTTTTGTGGATGGTTCCTTCTGAAATATCTAGAAAGTATAGGTTCAATTCTTTTTCTATCTTCTTGATCATCATTGTGTCCTTCATTCTAATCTCCATTGCTTTGTACATCATCTTGAGAAATATCATGATTGTCAATATTTGTAGCCTGATGCTTGGGTGCAATGATCGGTTTCTCAGGAGCTATACATTATTTCTCGAGTAGAGTGTCAGGTTCTTCATTATAGACAAACCTTTTTTAGTCCTCTGGTTCTTTTTTCCTTTCCTTTTCATTCTTCTCTGTGAATTCATCTATCTTTACATTTGCACTTTCAACAATTTTGTTAGAGCCTTTATTGAGACATTTATAATCCTTTCTCTTGGTGGAATACCCTATAAATATTCCTTCATCACTCTTGGAGTCAATCTTTCCATTTCTATCATCTTTTAAGATATTACATTGACTACCAAAAATTTTGAAGTAACTTACATTGTGTGTGTGGTTACCATACCATATCTCATAAGGTGTCTTCTTGGTTTCTTTCTTCAATTGTACTCTATTCAATGTGTGAACAGCAGTACTGACAGCTTCCCTCAATAAGATTTGGGTGATGCCTTTCTCTATCATCAGTTTCCTTGCACAATCAACAATGGATATGATCCTTCTTTCAGCAATTCCATTCTGTTGTGGTGTTCTCAGTGCAGAGACTTGTCTTTTGATTCCATGCTCATTACAAAAGTTAGTGAATTCATCTGAAATAAATTCCCCTCCTCTATATGATCTTAAGCATTTCAATTCTTTACCACTTTGTTTTTCAACCATTTCTTTGTACCATTTAAACATCTTGAATGCTTCAGATTTATATTTTAGAAACATTACTGTCGTCATTCTAGAGTAATCATCAACAAAGAGAATAAAATATCTATCACCATAATAACTCTTTGTCCTCATGGGTCCACATAGGTTAGTATGGACTAATTCTAGAATGGCATCAGATGTATGGGTTTTTATTTTGAAACTAGACTTTGTCATCTTACTCTTTTGACATTTTTTGCACATGATATTGTCTGGCTTAATCATCGTTGGTAAGCCTCTTACCTTTCTTTTTCTGCTTATCTTTATCATGTTGTCAAATTTCACATGAAACAATCTTTTGTGCCACAACCATATATCTTCTTTTCTAGTCATAAAGCAAGTGGTGTCAGTATCATTCAGATAGAATAAGTTACCTTTTGTCTACTCACCAATACCAATCAGACTTCTTGATTTATTGAAGATCTTTGCCTTCTTATTTTCAAATGCTACTCTGTGACCTAAATTATTCAACTAAGAAACACTCAATAGATTATAATTCAATCCTTTCACCCAATAATCATTTTCACATTTTATCAGGTTATTCATCATTATAGTTCCTTTACCTTCAACTGGACATGGTGTGTCATTACCCATTCTTACTAAACCACCATTATAGTATTCAAAAGTCTTAAACTTTTGTTTGTCACTGGTCATATGGTGAGTGCGGCCACTATCTATGATCCAGACATCATTTTTACTAACTTTAGATATGAGTGCAGTTTCTACATACCTTTCTTCATCATCATCTAAATCATTGTTTGCTGTCACAAATACCATCTTGATGTCTTCATCAAATTCGGTGTCAGTATCTTCATCTTTGCGTTTTTCTAGGTAAATGGCCTTCTTTCCTTTGTCCTTATAGTCTCGGGTATCTCTTCTCTCTGATTGCCGGTTTCTTTTGTAATCAATTATGTCATACTTATTTTCAAATGACCTGTCATTACTTCTATCATCTTTTCTTCTGTTAGGACATCTTGCATCAAAGTGTCCAATCTCTTTACAATTAAAAAAAACAAGTGGTAATTTACCTTTGCCTCTCTACATTCTTCTAGCCATAAGTGCTTCAATTTCATCAAGATCTTCTTCTTCACTTTCACTATCACTATCTTTTCTCATAGTGTGCTTATGACTTGATTTACTTATTCTCAAAGAAGATTTGAATGCAGAATCTATGTTTAGTAAGACATTATTGTCAAAGTTGTTCATCTCAAATGAAATCAGTCTTCTAATCAAACTATCTAGAGTAACATTGTTATTTGCTACTTCTCTCATTTCTTGTATGGAAGATACTTTAAAAGCATAAGTAGGAAGTAAGGTTCTTAGAATTTTACTTACCACTATATCCTTATTTAGTACACCTCCAACTCCTCAGATTGCATTGACTACCTCTTTGATTCTTTTGTTGTACTATGTGATGTTTTCACCTTCTTTCATTCTAAGATCATCAAACTTACTTCTAAGGCTTTCTACCTTGGCTCTCAGAAGATTTTTATCACCACCATGTACAAGCTTCAATTTTTCCCACATCTTCTTTGCAGTTGTGCATGCTTTGACATCTTCAAATTCAGCATCAAAGAGTGAGGAAGCAAGTTCTATCATCATGCAATTGTGTTCATGCTTCTCAATCATTTGTTCAACTGTGGGTGCTCCTGTGGGAAACACATATTTAGTATCTAAGTATTGAGTAATGTCATTTCCAATACCTAATAAGTGGAGTCTTATTCTACTTTTCAATGAAGCAAAGTTGTCTTTATTCAACTTGGGTACATCTCGTCTATTCATCTTGGAATCTTTAGCTTGAGCTATTAAACTCCTTTTCTAAGCACACAAAATCTGATACCAATTGTTAGTAATAAATGAGAGGGGGGATGAATTAGTGGCCTCAAAAATTAATCCTTAAATCAACCCTTCAAACTTAGTACCACGAATTATACCTTGAGTTATCTTCAGTCCTACAAGATCAATTCCTTGAAATATTTATATCAAATTACTAATTTTTGGAATGCTTTGTAAAACCTTCTTCTATATGTTTACCGATAAGCAGTCTTACTATTTACTGAAACACAATAAATAACTAGAGTATACCGATCAATCTAGAATAACTTATGTGAAATGTAAAATAGTAAAGTAATGAAACGTAAACATGTAACACATAGATTTTTAACGTGGAACTCATGTTAATGGAAAAACCACTGGGACTGGAACCCCAAATTTCACTCTTCTGAAGTGAGCTCTGTTAAGATCCAACCATGTTAAAGGTTACAAACACACTATTAGGTGTGACCTTGTTAGAGGATTTAAAAGATAGTTTGTCACTTAGTATCTAGCATCTAATGCTACCATCCTTGATCAAACACTCACTTGACCTGTCAATAGGTATCGGGCATATCCAATGCTACTTTGTATGATCAAAAATTTCGATACTCCTTAGGATGTATCTCAATTAAAAAATAATTTTAAGTCCTGCTCGGTTAAGAGACTTGATGCTTCAATGGTTAAACTAAAATAGTAAATTGATATGTTTACACATACAACTTGAATTGCAGATTTTTAGATCTATTGTAAGTACATTACCTTTCTGATCAATATAATCAATTCAATACCTTTTCTCTACATTGTTCTTCTCTATGATGTTGTTTCATTGTTTGTCGATGTCTGCAGAATCTAGCTCTTTCCTCATTTTTTTGATTGGGTTTGAATGAAGACTTTCTTCTCCTTCAGAATCTCTTCAGCATCTATTCTCATTTAACTTCTTTTCACCCCTCAATTCGTAATGAATTAGGTTGTCTTCTTTATAGACATGATTCACCGTTTCTTGGCTTTCTTGATCTTTGCGTGATCCACAATTCTCACCAATTAGATTTAAAGAAAAACTCCAATTTTATCTCATTGAGATCTTCTTGCCAACTGGACAAAGCATCTTTAAATCCTTTACTTATCTCTATCTTTATCTTGTTGATTAAAACAATGATAAGTATTAGTTAAGTCTATTTTTAGCTCTTGACAGCTAATAATTTTTCATTTCTAAACTCTTTTTTTTGTCAGTCAATATTTTAGTTAGTCATTGGTAATAACTAACTATTCCATCAGTGTGACTTCATTTGACTTCAGGATCTCTTTCTGTTGGGAAACACTGTAATTATGTCTATCGGGTTACTTTGTGCTTTGCTTGTCAGGAAACACTGTGACTTTTCTCATCGTAATATTGTGCATTTTCTCGTCAGGTAACACTGTGACTTTTCTCTTTTACTCTGTCCATCGGGTGCACTCTGTCAGTGTATACAATCACTTTGTGAATACTTGACTTATATGCATTACTGATAGCATAGCCTTTGATTCATCGGTTCTTTGAATTCTTTGGCAGTATGTCCATGACCATACATATTATATCAAGTTGACATCAATGGCAATACAATATATTAACTGATTTAATGTCTTGCATAAATTTTCTATGTCACTGTGATCATCAACTTAACATCTTCAAACATTCAATCAGTTATAGTTCATCACTAATAACTTGCAATCTTGAATTGTTGAATACAGATCCTTTAAGCTCACAAAATTATATATCACCTAATTGTTATGAATAATACCTCTGTTTTGCTTGGTAGCCTTGAATCTAGTTATTCATAACTAAATTCTTCCTTTTATGTCCTTCTGTATGAAACTCTCTGTCTAATCAATAGATGTCTTCTCTGGCTACAATCATCATGTTCTTGATTGATTATGCATCTATATATATATATAAATTTTTTGACCTAATTAGGTTTCACACCTTACAAGAAAAACTCTATGATCAAAGATTTACAACTTGACCTTGATCTCCTAGTTTGCATGAATATAATTAGTTAAACTAATTAAATCTACATATTACGGTGTTCTTGATCCACAAAAATAGTTTTTCAACTAAGCATAAATCTATAATAAAGACTAAAGTTATTTAGCTGACGTGTTGTTTGAGATCCACTTTTCTCGGGAATAAAATTGTCTCTCGCTAGACTGGTGCTCAAGTTACTCTATATACTATGCTCTTAGATTACTCTGTGAACTATGCTCTTGGTTTACTCCTTGGACTATCTATCAGTGATAGTGCCATCGGTGCTCACTGATTTTAGTGATGACTATGCTAAGATATTTTCGGTGACCTCTGCGCTTGATTGTTTCGGTGAACCCTACATTTGATTAAATGCTTTCACTCGATGATCATGTAACTGATGGTCCAAAAACTTTTTCCTTATATACTAATGAAAAATTATTATCCTTTAAGGATTATCAATCTCCCCCTTTGGCATTAGTATCAAAAACTGATATGTGCAAATTGATATGTTCAGTATATACACCAAGTGTTTACCTTGTCAATGACTCCCCTTATGTGCATGCCTCGGTACAGTGTATGTACATGTTTCCTCCTTTTTGTATTTCCCTCTTTGGTACATTTTCCCTTTTGACATGTTTTCCCTCTTTGTAAGGTATATGCATTTTCCCCCTTTTTAATGTATAATTATATTTTGCCCCTTTTTTTAAAATAATGACAAAGGTGTAGTACTTACAGCTTGTCAAATATGCAGGCATGGGATTTTTGAATCTCTACCATCTGCTTCTCCCATTGCTCCTTGAGGTGCTTGAGGGTCATGTGCTCCAAAGTGATTATGGCATGCATGTCATAGATATTCTTAGTGACTGACATCTCTAGGGTGGCAACTAATGTCTTTGCCAAAGTCGTGTGTTTCAACAGCAATGTGAGATTTTGTAGTAACATAGCTTGGAGCTCAGTTACCTCATATCTAAATATTATTTTATCCTTTTGTATCTCAATTCTCAACCGTTTTGATTCTACAATATTTGTATGATGCAATTAGAATGCATTTTCTTTCCTCCGTTGTGAGACTTTGTGCACTAGCTTTAAGATCTTCATCTATTTTAGTTATCTTTTCACTATGCTCGGTAGTGAAATGCTCTAGTGTGCACAACTTTTGAACTAAGTTAACTAATTCTGATATTATTGGTTCCAATGTAGTTATTGTATGCACCCTAAAATGGTCGCCTAGACTATAGGCCCCATTTATCAATTTATCAAATTCCTGAATCAATTCTTTGGAACATTTTTAATTCAAATCAATTTCCTTGATCAAATCATAATTAATTCAATTATTTCAATATTTCCTAAGGTTTGATCATTTCATCAATTATCTTATTTAATTAAAATAAAACAATTCCTTTTTATTAAATAAAATAATCTTATTTAATTAAAATCCCTTTTTAATTAAATAATTTTATCTTATTTAATTAAAATCTCTCTTAATTAAATAATATTATCTCATTTTATTAAAACATCCCTTTTAATTAAATTAAATAATCTTATTTAATTAAAAGAAAATCCCTCTTTTAATTAAATAAATAAAAATCCCCACTTAAAGCACTTTATTTGATTAAAAAGGAAATAAATTAAATAAAAATACCTTTTTCTTCACATCTTCCTAAGTGGTGGGCTTTTTGCCTCTTAATCATAGCCTTTGATTTTTTTTCTCTTAATCTCTACCATCCATTTCTCTTTAAAAGGAAACCTCTCCTCATTCTCATATAGAATTTTTATGTATTGTTATGTTGCAGGTTTGGAGAGCAATTTTGGAGGAGAATTTGAGCACTTTGGCTTGGATATAGCAACTTCTCTCTTCTTTTTCTTCTTCTTCTTGCATCCATGGCTATTCATGTAGATTAGATTTATATTACATCAAATTCATATTTTCTTCCATAAATTAAGCTTGCATATTTCCTTTTATAGAATAATCATGCATTGTTATCATATAGAATAGATTTTATTTTCATGCATTGAATCTCTCATTTCATGGTGTACTTGCATACGCACAACTAGGTCAATTTGAGGGCCTTCATCACACACCTTTGCACTCCATTACTAGGGAACTATGAGTCGATATTTGAGGCCTCATTCTTGAGCAAACTTGGATGGAATGACTCATAGAAGTGTGACACATTTTCATCACACATTTTTGGCACCCACTGTGGGGCAGAAGATTCATTTTTTGTCACATAGCTATTTTTCATAATTTATTTTTGGATTTTCATATTTTTCATACTTTCTGTAATTTTGTAGAGAAATTTCACACAACATTTTGTAGGTCTACAGGCAAAATTTTTCTGTATTTTGTGTTTCCTTGCGCGGCTCTGTGCAAATTTTCACGCGGCTCTGTGTGAATCTTCGTGCAACATTCGTCACTAGGCTGTGATCTGATCTATTCTCTGTGTGTACTTTTTCTGCACTTCTTCGCATGAGATTCTATGAATCTTCATGCGACACTATGTGAATCTTCGTGCGACACTCTGAAAATCTTCACGTGAGATTTCACACTAGAGAGCTATTTTTCATTGCTATATTTATATATCTCTATTTTTCTTACTAACCACTAATGTTTACTATTTCTGGTGGTTTGTGATTTGTTGTTGCTGTTGTTGATTTGGACTTGCTTGGATAAACAACAAAATGATTCACGTTGCATTGGATTTGAGGTATTTTGTTGCTCTCTATAACATTTGGATTTTGGAAATAAAATAAACATCTCATCTATTTAGGTTGAGTGTTTCTTTCTTTCATAGATCACATTTCCAATTGGTGCTCTAAAAATGGACCTAGATTTTCATTCTTGCATATATGTTTCACATAGTAATTAGGCCCTATGAACACTATTTGTGGTGATCTTGAGAGAGTGGGTATCATTTTCTTGTCTTACAATGGAATCTCTTCTTGATGATAGATCCCCTTGTAGGTAGGGAAGGATATGTTTTTATCTCAATGGTCAACTTGGTTTGGGCTTCAAATTTTGGCGATACTTTCTCTCTTTGGGGAGATTGGTGTCATTTGTTGCTGTGTGAGCCTTGGATGAGGTGATTTCAAATTAGTGGGTCAATTAATCTTATTTTCTATGTTTGGGTGAGGTGAAGAGGCTATAGGATTATGCTCTTTTCCCGTTTTGGAGAATCAAAAACTTGGAACCCTTGAATCCAAACCAAGTCCCCATGTGGTCTATATTGTGAGTCTTCCTTGTTAGAGAGGGTTAACCGTAGTGGACAATCCCTTTATTGGGTAAACCATGTGGATAGAACCTCAAGCAGTAATAGCCATTTTCACCATGGTAGCAACAACCGCTATATAAATGTCCTTGTGGAAGAAATCTCCATGGGTGTATTTTTTTGTGGGTTGTCAGATCTCCTCAGCAGCTCTTGATTGATTAAATTCTCAGACTGTGTCAAAACCTTGGTACACTAGGATTGGATTTCACCTACTTGAGATTGCAAAAGTTGTAGAGTCAAGCCATTACTATGAACCATAGTGCAACCAACTTTTTCTTTTCTAGGACTATATGTGTGATTGGAAAACATTTTGAGAACATACACAAGTAGAATTCTTATGGAGTAGAAATACTATGTCACTATTATTTTTCATGTGCAAGGTTGCTTTGTCCATTTCTCATTATTTGAAGACATTTTTGAACTTCTTGATTTCTGCCTTATGTGCTTGATTCATGATCAAATCCGTTAATGCATCTAGTTGGTCAATTAAAACAAACAAATCTGAGTTCCCGAGTGATAAAAACTTCAATGTATCTCCCCAAAGAGTGTTATGACATGTTTCTCAACATCCAAATGAACTTAAATGGTATCAATTTACATAAAATGACTCTTTTTATTCTTTATTCCACATCTCTCGTGTCTTCCTAGTCTTCCATTTCCATTCTTTCTCTTCTTCCTTCATGCTTCTTCCTCTTCTTCCTAACTCTTCACATCTTCTTGATTCTTTTCCTCTTATTATCTAGTCTATCTTCTTCTATTCATCTCTTCTTGATTTCTCCTCTTTCAGAGCCATGAATTTCAAATATCTTTTTATGGAACCTCTCTTGAGAATAGATGATCTTGAACTTATTGCTCAATTTGAAGAGTGGCATTCCTCCAAAAATTGCATGGATGATGAATTAAAAAAAAATAGAGAAAAGAGAGAGTGAATTAGAGGCCTTTGCTAGGATCATACACATGATCTGCTCACAACCTCTTTCTTCCAAATGTCTTTCATCTTCTAATTCTTCTCATCTTTCCTCATCATCCAAATATTCTTCTTCCACTAGGTCTTCACTTCCCCTCCTTCATGATCTCATTCTTCTTCTACTTCTCCCAAGAGTCATACTTCTCTTCAAAATGCATACCATAATAAGAAACCTTGGATGGAATGACTCATAGAAGTGTGACACATTTTCATCACACATTTTTGGCACCCACCATGGGAAACTGAAACAATCAAAAACTGAGTTTTGTGTCCTTTCCTCGTGTGAGAAAACTATTTCTTTATGTCATTCGATGTGTTTCCTTGCGCGGCTCTCTGAGAATCCCCGCACGATATTTTGCAAAACTTGCTGTCTGTTTGTTGTTATCCTATCACACCAGTCTAAGTTTTCTTGCGTTACTCTATGCATTTCATCACGCGATCCTGCATTCCTTCACATGAGCCCGCGTTATGTCACATGAAACTATCTGCCAGTGAGCTATTTTCTATCATTTTAAAGCTTGTTTAACTTTCTACCCTATGATTTTTGGTTTTCTGGGTTGATCTAGGTCAGATTGGATTACTTACCCCGCTATTATAAGATTGTTTAGCTTTGGATTCTTGTGTTTTGACCTCTTGGGTTAGCAATCTTTGATTTCATAAGTGACCTTGCTTGGCGCTTGGTGAGCTAGGAACCGTCCTTGTTGAAAAGATAAACCTTTAGATTCTTTGATAACACACTTAGAGAGTTTTGGTAGTCTCTTGTCCATCCACTTTCATAACAATTCAATCTCAATTAATATAATTTGGGTAAGACCATCCTCCTGATCCATATGTGCTAGGGTATTCACCTAAATTTATTGGACACCTTTGTGGCAATGTTGGTTTACGCCTTTTATAAATTTTCTATCTTATCACTTATTTTTGGATAAGTTAGTGCCTTTTTCTATCCTAGTTTGGTACCAACATTTCTTAGGGTAATCCTATCAACTAGTACCTTTTTCTTTCATGCCAGTTACAACAAGATATCAAGTAAATCAAGGAAAATGACCTCAAGTGGTTTTTAACCAATTACCCTTAGTTCAAACTCTCCAAAGACATAAGGGAAAAGAACCCATATTTGATCAATCACCTAGGAATAATTTGGAAGTTTGGTTTGATTCCAAGAGTCATCTTAGTGAGTTGGGTATCCCCTTAGCATCTTCTCACTCTTCTATGGATATGAGTTACACAATGACTCAGAGAGAGAAGGAATCCAGAGATAAACATTATGATGATATGTTTGCAAAGAGTGGACATGTTATTTCATTCAGTGGTTCCTCTCATAACAATAGACCAACCTCACCCCTTATTTCAACAAGATATTTAGATACACACCAAAGGGCTGAGAGAGAGAGAGAGAGGTAAGAGACATGCTTATGACGATGAGTTATCACAACATGAGAAACAAGGAGATGAACTTTATGATACTCATGTCAATGCAACTTATACCAACAACTTGTTTTGAAATTCAAGACCAAGCTCACCTCTTAAAACATCTACCAATTACATGAGTGACAGACTCAAGAGGATTGAGCATGAAAAGAAAGCATTCCAAGATGAACAAGTTCATAAGGAAGAACAAATTAGACACCTAGAGTTGGAGAAGCAGAATTTGATAGAAATGGAAAGGAAAGCCTTTCAAGAGGAGAGAGATAGGCTCTTGGCTAGACAACTCAATGATCCATTCAATAATATGCATGTTACTGGTGGAAACAGTTCTCATCCATCCACTCCTTCTAGGACTCCATGAAGTAGAATACATTCAAGATCACCATCATGATCTCCTATCCCTAGAGGGAGAAGTGTTTCTAGACAAGATCATCATAGGAGACAAACCCCTCCTAGGAACTCAAGGCCATCTTTACAACATGATCATTATGGTTCACAATATGGAGGTAGTAGCACAAGCTTTGACCGCACCTCCCAAGATTTCATGCAAATGAAACAAGAACCACTTTTTCAGAAATATGTGGAGAAATATGTGGAGCAAAACAAGGATAAGTTCCTAGAGATTCTAATCAAAAAATGTGCTATGGTCCCTTACAACTTTGATGTGGATAAAAAGATTAAGAAGCAAGGTCCATCCCAAGAGGAGAAGCTCAATGAAATGCAAAGAACAATGGACAAGATGTTTGCACCTAATAATTCTTTCTCATTGGACTCAATTTTTCCTAATCCTTTTGATAAGAGTGTTGACATGAAATAATTTCCTAGAAAGGTTGAAATTCCTCAATATGACAAATATGATGGGAGTGGAGATCCACATGATCATGTGCGCTAGTTTTATACCACAAGTTTTGAGTTCCATCAAGATGACTCTTACCTTATGAGGTTGTTCCCATGAAGTCTTAAGGGTCAAGCAATGGAATGGTTTACTAAGATAACTCCTCCTATTAAGACTTTCAAAGAGCTTGTTCACAGATTTGTTCAATACTTTGCATACAATGTTTCAAGATATATCACTTTGTTAGACTTATGTAGCTTAAAAAAGAATCAAGGAGAATCCTTTGTTACTTTCTTGCAAAGGTGGAGATGAAAATGCTCTTGCTATTCTAGAACTATTCCTGACAATGAAAAGATTGACATTCTTGTTAGTAACTTGGTTCCCAAAATGTGGTATGAAGTTAAGAAGATGGTTTTTGATTCATTTGACACCATGGTGGAGAGCGCATGTACGATTGAGGATATTTTAAGAGAACAAGGAATTTTTACTAAACATGGCAATAACAACAACAATGGTAAAAAAAAAAACAACTCTAACAAGGATAAAGGGAAGAACCAATATTGGAATAGAAACAAACAAGTGGTTAATGATGGAGTTGTGGATTCCTCCCAACCTAAAGATCAACCTGTGCTCCACTTATCTAGTACTGTTCAAGCTAAAAATCTCAATACATCCACTCAAAAAGAAAGTAAGCCAAGCTACCAAGGTAGGCCTAAGAGGGAAAAATTTCAATTTGCAAAACTTGGTGATTTATATGAGAAAATTTTACAGAAACTTATTGATAACAATCTGGCACATCCTCAGGATGCTGCGAATTTTTGTATACCTGAAGTTAAACCACATTGGTGGAAGGATCAAGCCTATTGCATATTTCATAATGGTATTGGACATGATGTTAAACACTACTAGAGACTCAAGCATATCATTCAAGGTCTCATTGAGAGTAAACAAATTATAATAGATGGATTGAACACCAACGCCGACCATAAGGCATTCAAGGAACCTTTGCCCAAATATGAAAAGGGGGAAACCTCTAAAGTTAAGAATGATAAAGAATGTGTTGTGCTGCTAAGGGGTCCCAACTCTAGAAGGTCATATCAAGCCCTTAATGTTGTTACCCGAAGTCAAAGTCTTGTTGTCATTAGAGGACCCAATTCAAACCAGTCAAGTAAACCTAATCAAGTGGCATCCAAGCCTGTCACCTTGAAACTAGCTATTAATCCTAAATCAAACTACAATCTTGTTGATCAGTGACAAATAACCCCCACTCAAATTTTGATCTTTGAGCTCTTAGAGTTGTCTCCAAGACATAAACAAATCCTTGAGAATGCTTTGTGCACAGAAAATGTCCCTAACAACTTAGATATTGATCAATTCCAGAATATGGTTAATCACATTGCTACCCCTCATTACCTTACATTTTAAAAAGATGATGATAAATCTTTGAGCCATCCATACATTCTTGCCTTTCATATTGAGGTCATGATCCATAGAACCCGTGTTAGGCATGTATTGATAGGTGGGGGTGTTGGGCTTAATATTTTTTCTTTTAGCCTTTTGAAAGAATTGGGTTATTTTGAAGAGGTTATCGATACCATAAAAAGGATTACTATCAAAGCCTATGATGAGGCAGAAAGAAGTTCCAAGGGGTTGGTCATCCTTCCTGTTAGGATTGGCCATGTTCAAAAGGATATTTTATTTCAAATAGTTGATGCTTGACCCCTTGCGTATAATATCTTACATGGTAGACCATGGATTCATGATATGAAATCAGTGTCATCTACCTATCATCAATGTGTTAAGTTCCCCTACAATGGAATAGAGATTTGTATACCTGGGGATAACACTTTATCTATTAATACAATTTTAGCAGGGGCTCATGTTCCCCTCAATAGAGAAGCAGAAGATTTTGATGCAACCTTAGTTGAATGCAAAGAAAAGATTAAGTCAATAGACCCTGGCATGGGGGGGTATCAACTCAACTCCCTCACAACATTACCAGTTTCACCTTGGTATTATGGAAAACCTTCAAAAGAAAAGAAACCTTCCTCTTTAGCTATGACTTTATTTGGAAAATTTGTAGAATCATCAGTGCCTATCCAATATGAGAAAGAGGAAACATTTGTTAGAGACTGGATCTTTAGGGAAGAAAAATATATGCACAATGAGAACTTCTCTCCCTCTCCTAAGGCTTATGGAAGAGGGTATACGTTTGTCATAAAAATGGGTTATCCTAGATATGGCCCTCTTAATCACAATTTGGATGCTAGGTCCGAACCTCTTGATCATGCTAAATTTGGATGCAAGTCTAAAAATCCAGTTGGCCTAGGATTTGGGAATTGCAACAAACATACTAATCCACTCTTTGAAAAGTTGGATAGTGATGATGAACCAGATTATGTACCTAATTTGACAAATCGGCAAGATATGTGTGAAGATTGGGTCCCTTCCACTACTCTCCTTTGGGGAGATTCGGATATTTCAGTCACCCATGCATCAGTTGCAAATTTAGAAAAAGAATTAGATATATAAGATCCTTTAAGAGAGCGTCAATGAAAGAATCTTGTTCATTTAATGGAAAGAGAAAGTGCTACTTTTGATGAAACTGGACCTTCTACATCACAATGTCCAAAACCTTCATGGTGTAAGCATCCTAGTCACAGTTTAGATACAAGTTTTAATGAGTATGAATGGGACTCTTTCGCTGAGCCCTCCACAGTTGATAGAGATATTGATTTTCTTCACACTTTTTGTTCTCCACTTGAGGTAGCCAATGAGTCACATGTAGGATTAGAGGTTTTGAACCCACATGTTGCCTTAATGGATGATTCTTTGCTTGTTAAGACGTATCCTAATTTGGGTAGCTTAGAGGGATACTTGACAGACTCTGACTCTTCAGTCACCAGTGATAATATCATTCATATTTATATCCTTGAACCAGTTGTTGATTTACCCCTTGTTCATCCTGACCTTATTGATTGGTCCCAACACTATCAAAAACTTGAGCTTTTAACATTCCAAAATGATTATGAGATAGCTTGTTGTTTAAATTCCATTGAACCCATAGTCTCTTCCACCAGTGAACAGGCTACCAGTATGATAGAGCCAGACATCAAGTACCTTAGTCATAAGATAAAAATAAAATAAAATAAAAAGAATAGGTGTTCTGATGGCAAAAACCACTGTGTGGCTGTGTCAGAACCAAAAAAATTAAAAAGAAATGATGTATCCAAGGGTAAAAACCTCTCTGAGTCACCTAAGGATGAGGTACTTGATCATCTCCCTAGCTATTTTCAAGATCAATCTTCATTACTTATTGAACCAACACAAGCATCCAATTTGGGTATGGATGAGGCTCCACAAATAGTACACTTGGCTTAGTCCTTGTCACCAATAGAAAAAGAAGCTTACACTAAGTTCTTACAGAAAAATAAAATCAATTTTGCATGGACTTATTCAGATATGCCAAGATTAGACATTAATCTTATTATGCATCACTTGTCCATAGCTCCAAATGTTAAGCCAGTTAAACATAAATTGAGGAAGATGTATCCTCACCTAGCTCTTCTAGTCAAAGCTGAATTAGAAAAACTCCTTGGTGCAAAATTCATAAGAGTTATTGCCTATGCTAAATGGATATCCAACATTGTACCAATTTCCAAACATGATAAATCCATTCGAGTTTGCATAGATTTTAGATATCTCAAAAGAGCATGCCCAAAGGATGACTTTCCACTCCCCAATATAGACATGATAGTGGATATGACTGCGGGTTATGAGATTTATTCCTTGACGGATGGATTTTTTGGGTATAATCAGATTAAGATGGCTCCTGAAGATCAAGAAAAGACTACATTCACTTGTGCATGGGGTACATATTGTTGGAACGTGATGCCTTTTGGATTAAAAAATGCATGAGCTACCTATCAGCGAGATATGACAACTATTTTTCATGACATGATGCATAAAAACATGGAAGATTATGTGGATTACACCTTGGCCAAGTTTAAACAAAGGGATACACACTTAGACGATTTGGAAGTCATTCTAGATTGCATGGAACAATTTCAACTAAGGTTAAATCCTAAAAAGTGTGCATTTGGAGTCACCTCTGGAAAACTACTTGGATTCATCATTTCAGTAAAAGGAATAGAGGTGGACCCTGAAAAAGTTCAAGCAATCATAGATATGCCACCTCCTAAAAACATTATTCAAATGAGGAGTCTTCAGGGACGTCTTCAATCTATAAGGAGATTCATTTCACAACTGGCAGATAGAGCTCAACCCTTCAACAAGAACTTACATAAAGGAGTCAAATGTGGTTGGAATGAGGATTGTCAAAAGAGAATAGATCAAATCAAGAAATACTTGGCAAATCCTCCAATTTTAGTGCCTCCTATCCCAAGGAAACCACTTATTCTATACATTTCAGCGATAGAATCTTCCTTGGGGGCATTACTAGCTCAACTTGATGAAAATGGGAAAGAAAGAGAAATATACTACATCAGTCATACTCTTGTTGTGACATACAGCTGTTGTTTTTTCTTCCCAAAAGTTGTGACATTACATGCTTGCTCACACTATACACCTCATAGAAAAAATAGATCCACTCAAATACTTGTTAAGTAAGGTTGCTCTCACGGGTAGACTTGCTAAATGGATGATGATACTTTCAGAGTTTTACATAGAGTACATGGAGCGTAAAGCAATAAAAGGATAAGCCATAGTAGATAAATTGGCTGATTTCCCATTACAAGATAATGCACCTATTCAAGCTGACTTCCCAAATGAGCATCTCATGTATATGAATGAAAGAACATGGAAGATGTTCTTTGATGGATCTTTTATGGAAAATGGTTCAGGAGCTGGTGTGTTGTTTGTTTCTCCTCATGGGTACACGATTCCTAAGTCTTAAAAATTATTGTTCCCATGTACAAACAACATTTTTGAATATGAAGCTTTAACAAATGGACTTAAGATAGCCATAGAATGGAGAATCACAGAGTTACACATCTATGGGGATTCACAGCTGATAATCAACCAAGTTAATGATGAATATCAAACAAAACATGAGAAAATGGTACCTTACAAGAAAATGGTTGATTCCTTGAAATGCTACTTCACATTTGTCACGTTCCAGCAAATCCCTAGAGTAGAAAACAAAGTAGCTAATGCTATGGATACACTTGTTTCACTCCTTTAGTTAGAGCAACATGAATCTAGATTTGAATTCCTAGTGGAAGAGCTACATCACCCTATCTTTGACTCCCAAGAAAGCCATATTATTTGTACCCTTGCTGGTTATGAGTCATCCCATTATGGTGCCATTTACTCATATCTTTGGGATGGCATTATACCTAAAACCTTTAACCGATCTAAATGCAGAAACCTTACCTGAAATGCCTCTCACCATTCCCTTATTGTTGGTGACTTGTATAGGAGGGGTCTAGATGGAACACTTCTTAGATGCTTAGAAAAGGAAGAATATGACCAAGTGTTAGTTGACATCCATGAGGGAATCTATGGGGGACACTCTAATGGTCTTTCCATGGCTTGAAGGTTGCTTAAGGCAGGGTATTATTGGCCCATGATGCTGATTGATGCAGTAGCTTTTGCAAAGTCATGTGAAAAGTGTCAAAAACATGGTAACCTGATACATGCTCTAGGCAGGGAGCTCATTCCTTCTATATCTCATTGGCCATTTTAGTGCTGGGCCTTTGATCTTGTTGGGAAGATTCATCCCAACTCATCAGGTGGACACAAGTTTATTATCACTGCTACTGATTATTTCACTAAATGGGTAGAAGTTGTCCCACTTTCTGTTTCCTCGGGCAAGACAGTCTCTCTATTCATTTTGAACCATATCATCTGTCAATATGGAGTTCCTTACGAGATTATCACTAACAACAGAGGCCAGTTTAAAAATAAGGACCTTAAACAACTCTACAAGAAATTCAAGATTAAACAACATTGGTCCTCCATTTACTTCCCGCAAGGAAATGGTCAAGCAGAGGCATCAAATAAGACCATTCTTAAAATCTTGCATAGAATAGTCTGTAAGAATGATAGAGATTGGAATTTACAGATAAATTCATATTTGTGGGCCTATAGAATGAGTATTTGTACTCCTACCACGGCTAATCCTTTTGCCCTTGCATATGGCGCTGAAGCAATGTTACCTTTGGAGGTTGAAATTCCTTCACTTAGAGTTTCTCTCCATGGTCTAGTTACAGATGAAGATGACCGCGCCATGAAACTTCAAGAGTTAGAACTTCTAGATGAAAAATGTCAAGCATCATTTGACCATATGAGGGTTTATCAAAAGCGCATGTCCAAAGCCTTCAACAAAAAGGTTCGCCCTAGAGAATTCCAAGTAGGAGATCTTGTCCTACATGAAAATCCTAAGAACCAACAGCATAGAGATCAAAAGGGCAGATTTTAACCTAACTAGCTTGGACCTTACATCATTACAGCAGCTTTTGGGATAGGTGCTTATTTACTATCTACAAAAGAGGGAGAACAACTCCCTGATCCTATCAATGTCTTGCACCTGAAGAAGTTCTATCCATGATACCTATTCTTTCTGGGGGTATCCTTTGTACACAATTATTGATCCTGAAAAGATCTAAAAAATGATATATTGTCAAAAATTCTAAAAATTGAAAAATATCCTAAAAAAATGATCATCTTAGTGAAAACCTAGCAATAGACACTTTGATGTATCTCAAAAAAATTATATATTCCAAAAATACAAAAAAAATTCAAAAAATTCAAAAAATAGAAAAAGTGCCTTGGTGAAAACTGGCACCTTGGTAGCAAAAATTTAAAAAAATTATAAAAAGTCCTAAAAAAAAATGAAAAAAAATGAAAAAAATAAAAGAGAAAAAATTGTAATAAAATCCAAGTGGTGAAAACTTGGAAACGGGTGCTACTTGAGGCCTTGGCACCCGTGTTTCTTAGCCTGTGTCCTCGACGCTTAGCCTTTCTCCATCATGCCTTGTCCTTGTTGCCTTGGTCTGTAATTGGTCTTTGTCTTTGTCTAGAGGGCATAACTGTGTTAGCTTTAGTCTCTTGGATGCATTAGTCTTTAGGAAACCTCACAAATGGTGTTTTTCAACACCACCCCAACTATATTTTTTAATACAACCCCTGACATCGAGTGTTTTTCAACACTTCTCAGTTTGGTCTTACCCCAGTTTTGTCATGTGGTTTTACCTGTTTGTAAGCATTCGATCCTTATCCTCGGAACCCAGTATCAGTTAACACACTTCAATTTTTAAACACAACACTTAATGCTTGAGCTATGTCATGATCTTTTCTTTGTGTGTTAACTTTTATTGATTTTCGTTGGGTGTCATTGTCTAATAAGTCTCTCTGGGATGCCTAGCTAGAGGACTTGGGGCATGGAACATGTTTTTATTTGCTTCCTGATTTATGCTTCACTATTTGTGTACAACCATTTTGATGGTCATCCTAGCCTCTATGCCTTGATACAAGCATGGTTTTTTCTATATTAAATTGGATAAGCTAACATCACATTCATCTTGACCTTTATGTCTTTGATGCTTATGTTAGAATCTTTCCACATTTCAATCCGATATAAATCACATTCATATCTTCATAGTTGCGCTTGTGACTAGTGATGATTGTGTGATTTTTCGATGTACATTAATAATGGCCCAATGATGAAAATAAGCTCCTTAACATTCTCTCATGAATGATGAACACAAAGTCATGTGTTACAGTTGCTCTATTGCAAGTACACCTTTGCATTTTCATGTAGCTTGCATTGTTAGACCTCATGTTAGTTTTCATTTTAGGCTACATTATGAGTTTGAGAGGGTTTTCCTTCATCTTTCATGTGGAATTTTAATCAACTATGATCACGTTCTGATCTTCATTTCCTTATCTTCTTTCGTGATCTCAATCAAAATTTTCTATTTTAAACTGTTGATTGATTTTGGGGCATTCCCTTCCTTAAGGAAAATTCTCGTTCTTCTCTCCATTTCTTTCCATCTCTTCCAAACTTCTATCTTCCATTCTCTTTCCACCCACTTCTTTTCTTCTAATTCAACCTTGGGGCATAATATTTCATGCTTGATGATCTACCTTGGTTTTGTGATCCTTATATCTGTCATTTTACATCAAGAACTTTATCTTTAGTTCAATTTGATCAAATTTATCAATTTTTTGTTTCTCATCTATCTCATTTCGATTTTAATCACAAGGGGGCAGTACCTATCAAACTTTAATCCTTGATTCAACTTTATCAATCTTATCAATTGTTCCACTTGGGGCAACCTTGTTTGAGATTCTTATCTCAGACATGTCAATTACTTATTTACAATGGTGTTGACCTTGTCTTTTTTGCAATCAGCTTATCTTTGTTCTGATGTCAATTACTTATTTACAACAATGTTGATGTCTCTGTTGTTTTGTGATCCCAAATCGATCTCACACTTCAACTACATTCTTTGACTACATGTGTTCCCAGAATGATCACACATTAGTCAAAGAGGGGCAAATGTATGCACCCTAAAATGGTCGCCTAGACT
>MU226986.1:5884776-5900396 GCA_018584345.1 Thuja plicata
AATTAAAAGAAAACAATTCCTTTTTATTAAATAAAATAATCTTATTTAATTAAAATCCCTTTTTAATTAAATAATTTTATCTTATTTAATTAAAATCTCTCTTAATTAAATAATATTATCTCATTTACCTAAAATATCCCTTTTAATTAAATTAAATAATCTTATTTAATTAAAAGAAAATCCCTCTTAATTAAATAAATAAAAATCCCCACTTAAAGCACTTTATTTGATGAAAAGGGAAATAAATTAAATAAAAATTAAATAAAATCCCTGTTTCTTCACATCTTCCTAAGTGGTGGGCTTTTTGCCTCTTAATCATAGCCTTTGATTTTTGCCTCTTAATCTCTACCGTCCATTTCTCTTTAAAAGGAAACATCTCCTTCCCATTCTCATATAGAATTTTTATGTATTGTTATGCTGCAGGTTTGGAGAGCAATTTTGGAGGAGAATTTGAGCACTTTGGCTTGGATATTGCAACGTCTCTCTTCTTGTCTTCTTCTTCTTGCATCCATGGCTATTCATGTAGATTAGATTTATATTAGATTAAATTCATATTTTCTTCCATAGATTAAGCTTGCATATTTCCTTTTATAGAATAATAATGCATTGTTATCATATAGAATAGATTTCATTTTCATGCATTGAATCTCTCATTTCATGGTGTACTCGCATAGGCACAACTAGGTCAATCTGAGAGCCTTCATCACACACCTTTGCACTCCATGACTAGGGAGATATGAGTTGATATTTGAGGCCTCATTCTTGAGCAACCTTGGATGGAATGACTCATAGAAGTGTGACACATTTTCATCACACAGTTACTAGCTTAGAAATTTTTACCTTTTTTTCTGCCACTTCTTCACTGATCTTCTCTATGAGCTTGTAGTGACACTTCTCTTTTGCATGTTCCTCAATGACCTTGTTAGCTTCTACATTTTGTGATGTTATGGCCTTGGTCAGAACTACTATTTGATCAAGGTTGGGTGCATTTTAATCAATCTCTATGTCAGGAACTACCTGCAATAGGATTTCCCTTGTAGTATCCAAGAATTGTGAATTTTTGTGCTCCTTCTTGAGCTTGTCCTGTATTTCCTTCCTTTTTCATATTTCTCCATACTTGGTCAATGACTCGAGATCTAGTGTTCTTGGATCATAGTCGGGTATATCTATTATTTCATCAAGTGTGATCGGTGCTTTACTCTTCTTCTTCTTCACAATGGTACTGGAAGCAGGAGAATGAATTACCATAGCAATTTCCTTTTCTTTCTCTTTTTTCCTTAGTGATTTATTGGGAGGTTTTGAGCCTTTTTTATGTTTCTCGGTGTGAACCTGTTGTTTAGTTGTAACATTTTCCTATTCTACAGCCTTTTCTGCCTCTTTAGTTTCCTTGGCATGTGTATTGCTTAGCTTATCCTCTCCACTTGCATCTTCCTTCTCCTCATTTGTATCTTTTTTCTTCTCCTCATGTTCATCACCTTTTTCCTCTAGTTTGTCTGCATTAGGCTCTGGTGGTGTTTGTTGTGATTCAGTCATCACATTGATTGCTTGAATCAAGTAGGGAAGTTCACCTGGTATATTTTCCTCTGCAACATTATTTGTGTCCTTTTTCATTTTTGGGCTTGGTGGTGACAGTGACATCTTCATCTGCCTTTACTTCATTAGCAGGATCACCTTCAGTGACATCTTGTATTTTTATGTTATTTGTTTCCCCTAATGATTGTAATATTTCTAGAATGGCATCCATCGCCTTACTTTCCTTTGTGGTTAAGTCAATTGGATCGACATCCTCAGTGTCATTGATCAGTATGTGCTCAGGGCTCATTGTGGCCTCTTTCTCCTTGGGGTGAGAAGTTTTTTTTATATCTTGTTCTTGCTTAGGTGGATTGAATATTCCATTCCAAATGTCATTGCTTTCTTTTTCAATGTCTTCTAATCTGCCCTGTAGTACTTTGTATGCTCTCATCTTTGCAGAAAATTTCTTTGCATGCTCCTTCATTATTGAATCAATTTCTTCAACTATGGACTTGGACATGAAAGTAACTAGGGATATTTCCCTCATTTTTTTCTCTGTGTGCAAGGCATATGTCCATCTTGCTAATATTTTGTCATTGAACTCTTGTGGAATATTCTTGTTGAATTGTATAGGTACATACTTGTATGCATCAATTGCCTTAATTATGGCCTCTTCTATCTTATTCTTATTCTCAAGAGACAAGGTTAGTCATTGTCTAATCTATGATGTGATATGCTTCCTGTGTTGATGATTGACTCTGCAACTTCATCAATTGTTTTAGGTATTTTAGCCTTTTTTTTTAGGAGTCTTTGTTCTCTTTTATAATTTTTTGTATCATCTTTGTCTTCTTTTCCTCTTATATATTTCCTTCTCTATTTTGGTGTTGATTTTCTGATAGAGGATGTATTCTTCCTTTTCTGATATGTTCTCACCATTCCTTTCTTCAAGGGTAGTGAGTCTACCTCTTTTGTAGTCTTACTCCTGGTTCTTGATGCAACTATCACATTGGTAACCTTTGTTTTCTTGACAGGTTGTGCATCTGATTTAGTAGACTTGGAGTCACCTAACTCTTTACCTTCATTGATGGGTGACTGTCCCTCGGTGACATCTTGTTCCAACTCTTCATCATTTACCGAAAGTTTCTTTTGAAGAGTATTTATTATTTTTGTCTTCTTTTGGTCTATCTTCTTCACTACTAAGCCAGTCTTGATTCTAGAATTGGATTCCTCATATGTGCCAAATCTTCTCAATGATTTGTCCACTGGCTCATTCAGTAGGGTTTCAATAGACTTTATAGCCTGATCAATGTTGATCTCATAGACCAATGGTGGTAACCATGTTGTTCTTGGTACAACTAGTTTGATAAGTGTTGTATCGGTGTCCACTGTGAAACATATATCATCTTTGTATTGTTCAACCAGTTGTGCAAGGATTATCATTCTCTTTTGTATTCTATCCTTGAAAGTGGTGAAGTATGCATCCATTATAGATGTGAATTTATCCCCTATTGACTTAATGACTTCACTAATCTATGCAGTTATTGGTCAGGTTGTGTCCCAAGTGACATTACCGATAGAAGGGAAGAAATTTTGAAAATAGAAGAATGTGCACATAAGGAGGGAACTGAACTTACATGAATTAGATCTAGATGATCTAATTGTTCTCATATTCTCTTCCATTTTCTTCAGTAGCATCTCGAATAAGTCTAGTTAAAGTCCCTTCTTCACAATCTTATAAGCAGTGTCAACTGCTCCACATGCTATGTTGTTCATTCTGCTAGCTTGGAATATCTTGTATCCAATCACACATGCACTGAACTTTGTTTCAGGGTTGGTTATTGTATTAACATTCAATCATCTTCCATCCCATTCTGTCTTAGTTAGTTTTTCAATCTCGATGAGTGGAGGGTTTTTTAGGGCTTTTGCCTTTTCGGTTATTGGATAACCTGTTACAGTATGAATCACATCCTTTGTGATAGTTTTTGGTTCATCTAACCACATTTTTCTATCATGTACCCAGCTAAGTACAATGTGTATCCATTTGGTCTTAAACTCTCTCAGGAACACTAGGGCATTGGTTGACCCTTTCACCTCAATGTGCTTGTGTTCATCTTTTAGGTTTCCATCCTTGCATAGTTTCCGGTAAACTTCTTCAATCTCAAGATCTCCAATTTCTGCAACCTTGTAGTGCATGTATGCATGCATATCTTCAACCAAAAAAACCCTAGGATGGATACTTGAAAGTGCTCCCTTATCGTCGGGTTGAGCAGAAACCTCAGGGAAAAACTTATAGTTAGGCTCCTCATAGGTTCTGTTCTTAATCAGGTTGATCTTCTTGTCCTTTGTGTTCTTGTTCTTTGAGACTCACAAGGTATTTTTCATTTTTCATGAAATATTTAGAGCTTCTTTTAAATAAAGTGTTAGCTCGGTGAGTCTAGATACTCACTTGATCTTTTCTGTGGATGGTTGAAATCTGTCAGAGTAGCCTTTGAATCTGTTGTGAATCATTCTGCAATCTTGTCACTCTTATTTTCTCTTCTTCGCTCTATTTTTTTCACTTTATTTCTTGGTGAATGAATGAACTCTTTGTTTCCCTATTTATAGAAAATAACCTAAGTGGTGCATTGAATGCTTTAGCTACCGCTCGGTTTCCAAAACAAAGATGCTTAGGTATCATACAAAAGTCTTCATCCTCGGTGAGTATACAATGCTCAGAGTAAGTGACAACTTAGTTATACTTTTCACATGTTCACCAACGGTGCTCAAGAATTTAGCAAAGACTTGATTGTCTCTCACATGTTTACCGACGATGCTTGGTTTATATTGAAAACTTGGTTGTTTTTCATATGTATACTGACGATGCTTGATATGTATTTACTGACAAGATTGTATTTCTTAGGTGGGGGTGGTGGAATCACAAGATCCATTGGATGAGGCATCACCAACTATAGTTCTTGGTCTAGCATTATTATTGATGGAAGCTTTCCTCCACATTTGATTTCTTATCTTCTTGATGTCTTCAATAGTTTTTCCATTTGCAAAAGTTCTTGACTCTGTCACTCAGCCTCTGTAGTATTTTCTTAAGGTTCCAGCCTTATGATAGTGTAAGCATGCTATTCTGGGGTTAGTCCAGCTTCTATACCTTCTTGTCCATTTCCTCATGCAGTTAGAAGCTATATGTCCATATCTACCACATGTTGTGCAATTTTCCCATGTGTTTTAATCCCATACATATGAATTATTGGCTCTTCTTGATTGATATACATTTTCTTATTCTTTGGGTTTCCATACTTGCTTTTTCTTTTTCCTGCATTCATGAGATGTGTTGTCATGCCCCGCCAGGGAACCCAAGAGGAAAAGCCAACTAACTACTAAGAGATGTGATATATTTTTTTTTTAATGAAATATTATAACTAATCTAAGTCCTCATAGGCTCCCTAACACTTTTATTCAAGTAACATAATCCAATCTAATCATTTGACCATTAAGGTATTGATTGATTAATATAAGTTTGCAATTCATTCCTTTATTCTTAACATTAAGTTACATGTATAATCTTACCATCAATCCTAATATTTTAACATGTATCCATGTGAGTTATCCTTTACTAAACTGATGTCATTATTTACACTATTCATTAAGCATTCAGATGAAAGATAAACATTCGATGGATATGCAATGCCCTGTATACTTTATTATTTCATACAAATTTGTGAAACATAGTAACCATAATCCAATATTAAATTCTATAGCTTTTTATTCATAGATTCATTAACTCGTAATAGTTTTCCACAACCATACATCAAGAGATATCACGTTCATTCATAAATAAATTATTTCATATTAAGTCTAAGATCATTTATTATACCAAAATGTAATAAAAGATACATGAATAAACACCCTAAACAAATATATTTTCATCTTGATAACATATAATATTTTCCCTTTTCCTAGATCTACCCATTCCCTTATGCATTGCTTTGAATTATATTGATATACATCATATCATTAGATCCAATGATTTACGAGAGATTTCTATTATAAGAATGCACATACATAAGAACATCTTTAAAGATACAATAAAAAGTCTTCAAAACTGGTAAACCAGAAGGAATAGGAGCCAAGAACATCCATCTGACCACAAATAGTACCTTGATAAATAAAGATTAACCACCCAACCACGTGGATCCAAAAAGAGTCCACTCCCCCATGCTAGGAGACAGAGGCCAAGGTCCACGCAAGAAGGTAACAACTAGGATACCCCTAAGGTGATGGCAGCCCTTCCCAAAACATAACACAATAGGAAACACAAGAAGATCACAAAGAAATAAAAAAATATTGGCAGGAACTCTAAGACACGCTAGGTGAGTGTCATCACATAGCCCTCACCCCTTGGGTTTCCTTGGTCAACCACTCTGGGCCCCGGCCCCCAAGTAGGCACATGTGGAACTGAACATCTCTCATAGGGACAAGACTGTCCAATTGTACTATCACAATAGTACCTTCTCCCACTCCCATCTGTAGCCTTTACCAGCACTACAGGCATTGGCAAGGCTTATCTTAGTTAATGTGTAATTCCCTTCCCATAAATTATTATTGTTATCACTGGATTAACAACTCTACAGTGGGTTGTCCTGGTACTAGCCACTTAGGGCCCCGGCCCCCACTGTGAGCCACTCGCTTAGTGTTCTTAGGTTCCCTACCTTTAGAAAACATCAAAAGGGCATAACAGACCCACATAATAATCCATAGGAAGACATAACATTTTCACAACAACAACAGTTGATTTTAGGAAAGCACTAGTTGTCCTAAATCCTTTGGACAACCCTAAACTGCAATTGAGTACACAGATAGATAAAACACATCCACATTGCATCAAATGCATCACAAGGGATTTACAAAACATAATTACATCAAGTAATTCAACCCAACAAAAATCATAACATCTTAACATCATTGGATTGGGTTTAGGAGATCATTGATTGTCCCTAATCCACCAGACATTTCTAAACCCTAATCCAGCATACAAGCAAATATATAACACATAAAAAGACATCAAAATGCACCAATCATCAAGTATTTTACACAACCATATAACTAGTTCCTCTTGGTACCAACTCAAACCACAAATCATCATAATAAGACCACATTGCAGAAAACATGTTGATTCCTAAAATTTGGCTAAGTCTAAAATTTCCTAAAACCTTCAAATTCTAGAATCTTTATTTGAACTCCTAGGAGGCTGAAACCACTCGCAAACATCCTGGAAGGTATTTTAATTTCTTCTCTAAGGATGAAATCAGACTGAGACCACCCTAACCCTAATCAAGGTTCCTAAAATTATCCAAAACTCTAGAGAGGGTTCCAAAAGATCCTAAACTTAATACCATATGCAAAATAAGTGTCCTACAAGTTTATAGACCCCACAGGGTCAACCCCGGGTCAAAACGACACCTTAAGCCCTTCCAGAAACCCTAAAAACCAATCTAGAAGAGTCTTGTGCAGGTGGTAGTCCAAGTTGCATAGGTGGTCATGAAGTTGCACAGGTGGGAACCATAAGTTGCACAGGTCATCATGCAAGCTGTGCAGGTGGAGCCCAGAACTGCGCAGGTGGTAAAAGTATGTGCATATCAAGGGCAGCAACTTGCAGATCGACCTTCTGGGTAAACTTGGGTAAGATGGAGGTCTGGCAAGAATAATCAGAGGAATACCCATTTGAGATCCCTCTATTCTCCATCAAAAAAATCCCTAAAACCCATCCTACCTTTGAGGTAACTCTGTTCTATTCCCGCCACTAGATGCAAGGTTAAGAAGGATAATATCAACACATACTATTCTAACAAGGAGGGAAAGTCTACTACAACTCATAAGCATCAAAGGATGAAGGCACAAGGTAGAAGACATCACATTCTATGGAAATAACTCATACTGAAGGACAGATGGCACAAACACACAATATTATTATCTATCATTAAGATAGTCATCATTCACTCAAATGTGTAGGAGAATAATATAGTAATACAAACATTAAGGTTCCCTCTGATCTAGTAAACAATGACAATCAGTAAAGAAAACACATCAAGCACAACATTCACATGAAAAGGATTCTCTTTCTTGGTAGAGCCTACCTGGAGTCCTACAGAGAAACCTCTAGAAGAAGCACCAAGCCTACTCCATCCAATTCCCATTTCCTCAAGCTTTTCCAATCACCGAGTTTCCTTTCAAATGCCACCACCAACTTTCTCCAAAGTCTCTGGCTGTGAGTTTCCATATCCCATAATCTTATTTTCCCTCCCCTCCATTCTACCATTCTCCTCACATAAATATGGTGTAGGATTGGTTGCACAGGAAAATCAACCGATGCAACCATCCACAACCATCTATTGGTTATTAGTTGAAACTTTATTAGTTCTTAGATATGTAAATTGTTTCCCGTGAGTTATTTAGTTTAATTACCATCTTTGTTTAATTTTATGTTTTAGGTAATTTATTTTATTTTATTCTTACCTTCACTTTAGATAAAGATTAGTTACTTTGCCTTTAAAAGGATAAATGGTAATTACCTCTATTTTATCCATGGATGAAGTGGATCTAATTACACACAATAGTTAATCCCTTCATTAAAGTTACAAGGGCATATAAATAAATATATACATAGACACTCACATTAAAACATTTATATAAACATATTAATATAAATATATATATAGACATATGCATATGTGTACACCCATATGCCTATGTGTATATATATCCATACAAATATTATTATAAAACATACATTAATGAATACACTTGACAAGCTTATTACCATGCATTTAATTCCATAATACCATCAAATTATTACTAACCGATAGTCCAACCACAAAACAATATTTACCTAGTCCTAGGGACTATAATGAATATCCACAATGAATAAAACCCAAGCAACCAAAATTGGAAATCAATCCATAATCAAAGGACAAATGAAAAAAGACCCAACCCGGGAGTAGGGATTAGGGCTAGGCTTAGTCTTGTAGGACCAGGTATTGTCTCTGTAACAACAACAATGATCGAGGATTTTGGGGCATGCTCAGACCTGTGAAGCCAAGTGAAGTTGATGCCCAATACCTACAAGCCTGCATCACCGAGAATAACTACATGTGCATTGATATACATATTAAAGAATAGATTATAGACAAATGATCGGGATCGATACATCGTGTGGACCTCATCCATGTGAGTAACTATGACTTCATCCTAAATCATGAAGGCACATCATGTACACACAAACACACAAAAGAATGTAATATGAGGGTTAGAATCTTGAGCATTGGGTTAGTCAATAATTGATACTAATAATAACTCATCATAATCATAATAAATCTCCTAAAATCATTAAGTGACATACAAGATTCATTGAACGTACTTTAATGGAAGCACATATCACATAGCATCCTAACTGTGTTTAGAAAGGTATTGAAGGTCCTTTATACATACATGGGGACAATCACATACAAAAATGATACCTTCAGATAATATGTCTGATACTATAATTCTCAGGTACAAGGCAACGAAATCATTATAAACAACTTTACAAGAAAACAAGTATTAAGCTATAAGAAAACATCTAAAGATCTTACTTCATTCAAAAAATTGTATTAGGGTTAGAGGGGTAGTACATCCTCCCCCTTAGATTTGACTTACTCCAGGAAGTTAGAAGATATGAAATGAACTATGCATGTAAGTCATAAACTGTTATCAAATAGAATTGCAATATTACTACTCTAGTACCTACTTTAATGACTATATGCATACTTCTCCAATTAAGAGTGTTGATAAATCTTATTACAATTATGGTGTAGATTAACTCGGTTCTAATGGTAAGAGACTTTCAAAATAATTACCTATCTAATTCTTTCATGTTATGTAGTACATTTTTCAACAGATACTAATATTAGAGTATTACTTCAAAATTACTTTTATCAACTTGAAAATCCAAAGTATTCTTGTTTTATTAACATCAGTGTATTAGAAAAATGTGTGTTCTACAAATCAAAATTGTCGCTTCCTAACACAATATAAAATTTTCCTATCTATGGTAGCCAACATAAAAGGAGGAATTTATGATAACTTTTCTATTTTGAGACACAATCTAATACTACACGATACAACATATGGAACTTTATTTCAAATAGGGTTCTAAAATTTGCGTTCCTTACCAACTATGCATGAAAAACAAAGAGAGGTATATAACATTTATATTTATTATTTTCATTAAGGGAATAAAAAAACAATTGTTACTTAGCTTTGTAATCATGAAACTAAAAAAATCCATACGCTTATCTTTTGCGATAAAGCACAATTTTATAAGAAATCTTTTGGAAGATATAAAACAACCTATTTTAGCAAACAGTATTCTTTTTCATCAAGATGTAAATATAGTTTCAATACTTAGGTCACATACACCTTTACAATACATATTTTCTAAGTCTTCTTTCATAATAATTGTAGGGTTTAATTTCAAAAACGCATTCAGACCCCTAGAGGAGATCTAATCAATTTCCCCCAAATTTTCATGTCAGGCAGTTTCCATATAGCATTTAATTAATGTCAAACAATAATGTACAAGATTTCTTTCAAGTTCCCTATTTCATAATGATTATATATCCATCAAGAGAGGAAAAATCACATGATTCCTACTATTATCCTCATAACCACAACAATTAAATCAGTAACATTAACTTAATGTACATAAATTTAATTTCTACCCTTTATCTATTTGTAAAATTGCCCTTTTACCCATTAATATTTTGAGATAATTTTGTATCCAAGTAGAAATTGAGTAACATACATAACAATATTCTCATAGAATTTATTTACCACAACCACTTCTTTTCATAGTTGATTAATCACTTAGTATTTTTAACTACTACTAAGGTGTTGATCACAATGTATATAAAACTTGAATTTGTTTTCATAATACTCATCTAGGATCCTAACAATTCACTAGGCATATAGAAATACATATATTTATTAAAACAACTTACAGCGTTAGTATAGATAATCCATTGTCATACATACTCTTCTCTAGACTTTATTGATTGTTAGCTTAACTCATTTACTATGCAAATTAACATGGCATGCATAAATAATATAGCTTCTTACCAAAACAGGGATACAAATTCTTCTTCCAAAATGAAAATGTGAAATATAGCCTATGATAAAATCTTGGGGACATAAGTCCTTCACCCAAGGGTTTCCTAATTAAGCATTTACAAATTTTCTTGATATATTATTGCCTTGTCTAAACAATGTTAGTCCTTCAAAACTTATTTCTTAAGAGGGAAGAGAGAGACAGAGAGAAGTACACATGGAATAAATTATTTGTTTCTTACCTTTCAAGTTCCTACTTCAAGAAGTTGCAAGAGAGGGGAAAGAGAGAGATCATTCAAACTGTTATTATATAGAAAAATATCTATTCCAACCTTATTCACTCTTGTGTCCTAGTTTCTCCTTACACACAATGATCTATGCCACCACTCTCTTTCATATTTTGCCAAGAATAAGAGAAAAATTCATTTTCAAATTTTAAACCAAGACACGACACCAAATTTTTCACATCTTTCCTAGGTACAAATTATTAGCCATGAACTTTAATTACTACCATTCCAGTCCTATAAGAATAAAATCAAGTACTACCACAATCATTTCTTTCTTCACATTAAAGGTGTAAACGCAATTCATTTCTAAGAAGGAAGTCAATTGGGCATTCATAAGAAGATAAAGTGCACAACATTTCCAATAAAATATATTATAGGTAGGGTCAGGAGATAATATTACATACTGTAACCACCTGAATTTAGTTTTCTATGACTATAGGCCCTATTTTTCCTAAGTGTGATCATACCCCCAATTATGTCATGACAATGTTACTTTGGCATAATTCTTTTTTTTAAATGTCCTTGGTGATTTTTATCACTGAATTACATTAACTATTATAGCCATATAATTCAAATCAATTTAAACCAATTAAATCAAAACAAATTCAAACATGGCTATAGTATTTAATTATAAGGGAATTAAATAAACCCCTAAATCAATTGTCCACTTGCAAATAACTCATTCCACTAGCGTATTTAATTTAATTAAAATGGCTATAGTCCACTTAATTATTAAAAAGCAATAAAATGCTTAAATAATTAATTCCTATATTTTAAATGAATTAAATAAGTTTAATTCATTTCATTTATATTCCCTTAAACCCCAACCTAACCTATTTCAACCACTTCTACCCTGGGTTCTAACCCATCTAAACCTATTCCCCCCATGCTAATCTAATCCTCATTCTAATCCTAATCCTAAACTACCCTTAATGCTGTCACATTCCATTAAGGAATGATTAACAACTCAACCCACTTGAGAAAGTCAACTTTCTCAAGCATGACTTCTCTAAGGACAAACTTGCCAAGTTGAGCCTTGCTCCCTTCTATGCCTCTTAAATGAATTTCATTAAGGCTCATTAATGGATATTCCCTCTTGCCCATCCCTCATTAATTCCCAAGGCATTAATAGCTCTTACACCTCATTAATGACCTTAGGGGCTCCATTAATGAACCTTGTCTCCCCTCTCTCTCTCACATTCCTCTATAAATTGAAGGGATTTAGAGCTCATAATAAGCCTCAAAATTTTAAATAGTAGTGTTCCTATGCCAAGATTTTGAAGGAATATCAAAGCATTGTTATGCTACCCATTCCTTCCTAGCTTCATACACACTCCATTAGTCACTTTCTTACATAGTTATAATACCCATTTTAGACTAATATGCATGTTTAAATAGTTAAATAGTTTGTTTTAAACTTAAATATTTCATGCTAGGTTGTTTATGTCACTGGTATTTAGCATAATATGAGGGCTTTTATGTTATTTGCTACACCCATCCTAGTTAGAAAGCAATAGGTCGATGTTAGGGTTTTATATGCCCATTAACCCTTGTTTCTTACTAACAAAATGACTTATTGAAGTGTTGTGTTGCAAGCAACAGGTGCACAAATATACACACACATTTTTGGCGCCCACCGTGGGGCCTGATTTCCAACTTGGCCTCATTTTAAACTAATTTTTCACTAATTTTCATGCCCAGTAATCTGTTATAGGGTCATTTTTGGTCATTCAGGATCGCATCCAGGATACGCCCTCGCACCACAGCAAACGAGGCTCACATCCAGGATTTCCCAGATCATTTTTCATTTAGGATCGCATCTGGGGAGCATGCTATTGCATCTGGTTTTGTGTCATTTTTTGTCTTTTTGGATCACATCTGGTGAAAATTTTAGTGAACTACTTTGCCTAACCACTAACATTTGCATGTTTTTATTTCTTTGATCTTTTGAATAGCTTAACAATTATTTGTAGGTTGACATTGACAGTTTTTTGTGGGAGTTGCTACATAAAAAACTAACTCAACTTTTCAGGTTGTCCAACCCCCATCTTGACCTCTATTTACTTGCTTTAAACACTAAGATACATTTTCCAATCTATCACTAAACTGACTAGAGGACTATGCTCTTTTCCTTTTAAGGAAAATCAAAAACTCACACATCAGTTTATGGATTGAACGGAATTTGGGGTTAATTAAACAAGCAATCAAATCATATAATTCTTTTTAGGATCAGTAAATGAACAACACAAATCACTAAAGTCTTGTGGATCAAAGAACAAGCTCAACTACTTAATTCATTTTTGGGACACAGAAATTGAACAAGAAAACTCACTAAATATTGTGGCTAATTGAACAAGGCAAATCTCTTTTTCAAGAAATCTTGTTTTCATTAAAATAGGAACATCTAAATCAGACACAACATTTCTTGAGGGAAATAACCACTTTGCTTGACTCTGTTTTAGGAGAAAATGGCTTAGATTAGGAGAGAATGCTCTTCTTCTTTGGGAGAATCAGAAATCCAGACATCCAAAGCTTTCCAATCCTTTGTATGCATATTTAATAGTAGAGGGCCTGTTGGTTGAGGAAAAAATCTCTCAGGAATGACCCAAGTGATGAAAAGTTTTACGCCAACCCTTCCAACTCACTATAAATAGTTGCTTCCTCATAGGCTAAAGCCTTGGAAGATGGAGCCAGTTTTGTTCATGGAATTTTGACATCATTCCTTTAACATGCTTGGTTATATGTAGAGTGGAGGTGCTTGAATCTTTCTTGTGAGACTACATATATCCAGGTACTCATAGGGCTATTTGCCTGATTTTTTCCTTGTGCAATTCTATGGAGGACAGTTTCGAATGGATTACCCAATAATCTACAACAACTTTAACTGAAAGAATTCTTGATTCATCCCTGAAAGGCTGATAATCTTTGTGCAAGGAAAAAAGTAATTTCCCCAAGACACTCGTCATATTGTGCCCTCACTTGCATTTGGAGTCAGCTAATATAGCATCATGACTGGAGCCATTGCGTGCTTAGTGATGGCTGTATTCTGATTATCATTTGAGTGTGTACCTGAGTCAACAAGCAAAGATTTTCATCCTCCACCTAGAGAATAGGAAAAAGATGAGTGTCCGTTTCACCCTCCTAACAATGCAAATCTGTTTGACATGCTTGAAAAATCACTAAAAAGATAAACTCCTTCAAACAAGAAACAATATGCAAACCTTCAGATACATGTGCTTTTCACTCACCAACAAGTCTCCAAATGCGATCATAGATCAGACAAATTGCACAAACTCCCAAAATGCAAAATTCAAAACTGACAAAATATGACAAAGGAATCATAAGATCGCATCCTGGATTTCCCAAATTGCATCTAGTATTTGGGATCACGTCCGGTATGCTATCTCGCATTTAGTCAGCACACAGTCGCATCTAGGATTTAGGCTCGCATCTAGTGTCATTAGAGGCTTGCATCTGGGAGCTCGCATCTAGGATAGTGGGTACTTGGAGAAGTATTTCTTAGAAATTCTTAGTTGATTAGGATACCCTTTTATCTCTTTAGTTCATTCATGTTGTGTTCTCTGGTCTCCCTATTGAAATTTTAAAACTCTTTTGAATGTTTACCTTGCATGCTTAGTCAGTCTTTTACGATCAGTTCAATACGTGTGATCTACCCGCTTTCTACCAACAACTTGGTTCCCAGCTCACTATCAGGGCATTCTAACCCTCTGACGTTGGAATCATTTGCGTCCACCAACAAAAAATAGTTACTTTTACCTAGACACACCCACTTGAACAATCTAAAATTCTCACTTGCACTATTGGAAAACATTGACAAAGTTGGAAAACAACTTCATGGTTAACACAAGACACAACAAGTACATGTCTAAAGGATTGAAAGTGCCTCCTAAAACACCACACTTTCAAGGAGAAACTTCTCATAGTTCCCTACTCGATCTAGACTCTCCGCAAATGGATAGCGATACTCGCAGATGGATTGAGGCTTTTGAGGAATATAACAATGGAAAACACCAAAATCTTGAAGATACGGATGAGGAGGAAGGACCCAAATTTGAACATGGCCCATTTGGATCAGATAGTGAAGGGGAGATCCCTGAAGATGAGTACAAAAAACTCAAATAGAGTAAGAGGTTCCACAAGATATTGGAACAGATAATTGATGACAATAAAGAAAAGTACTTCCTCCATCTAGCATCCACAAGTGTTAAATTACCTAAGGATTATTATGTGGAAAAGCTCAAAGAAAAGGAGGTACCAAATCCTATATCTATTCTCACCAAACAACTCAATTTGATGCAAACAGAGCTCACAAACCTCAAATAGGAGAAAGAGAAGCCCAAAACACAATACTCTTTGGACGCCATTTTTCCATTTCCTTTTGATAAGAGTATCACTATGATCCCATTTCCTCCCAACATGGCAAGACCAAAGTATGACAAGTACATAGGAGAAAATGACCCACACGACCATGTAAGGTAATTTTGTGCTCTAAGCATAGAATACATGCATGAACCTACCTATCTCATGCGACTATTTCTAGGATATAGAGAACTCAGGCATATCTCCATGAGAGCTTTCATCTAAAACTTCTTCATGTTCATATGTTGTATGTTGTTCTATTTCATCTCCATTATTTGATTCTTGAAATTTATCATCTTCTTCATC